>SKCR01037871.1:0-77543 GCA_019454045.1 Zanthoxylum bungeanum | reverse complement strand
AGTAAACAATTGCATGTTTATTGTTATTCAATGATAAATCGAAAACAAATATAAAAGAGTAAAATATCAAATCGGTGATGTGGCATGATAATTTATCAATTGGCTGGAGGTGTCTATATCTCTGGCCAGACGTGAATGACATCTGGCCGGAGATACTGTGTTAGAACAGAAATTCCAAAATGCAGAAATAATAAGAAATGTGCCCTCATGTCGTATTTTTTCTATGTAGATTGGCTTAGAAGACGTCTTTGAATGTCAGGTAATTTTTGGATTCGCACTAGGAGGAAGGAATTTCAAATATCAGAATGTTCTTATTTATTTTCTTTCTCGGTTTCAGAATTTTGTAGGGATTTCCTTAGGCTCGATTTCTAGATGATTACCAACCTTCTCCTCTGTGATGAATGAGGCCTCTTTTTATAGTACAAAAGGGAGGTTTGAGAAAGGAAGAGGGAGAAGCAAAATCCTAAACTTCCATCCTCTATGTCTAACGTTACTAGATTTCTGAAGATTGTAATGCCTGAAGAATGTCCGGCTAGAATTATACTTGAAATGTATATCTAGCCGAACTTATGTATGTTCATGACTTCAGCCTTTGAAAATTTGCACTTGTGTTGATTTATTAACTCATGTCCGATCGGATGTGTAATTTGAATTACATATCTGGTCGTCCATAATAAGATCTCATGCCTTTGGTAACTGACAATCTACTCATCAAAGACATCCATTCATGTCCGACTGGATTTAGAGTTTTTAAAGAATATCCGACTGGTTGGAGAAAAGGTAGGTCGAACATAGGTGATGTCTGGCAGACTTTTGTTCTATATTCTTGGAGTACTTTTCCTTCCTGGAATATATCCTCGCAATTTCCCAATTTTCATAGGCTTTCCCCGTAAGTGACTCATCATTGGGCTGTGCATAAAAATACAATGTCTACACTTATACAAGGACTTTGACAACTATAGTTTTTGAAGATCACCTTATACGCGATATGTCTACACTTATACATGGATATTCTCTACACTTATACGCGATATGTCTCTTTCTTGTGCATGTAGGACATTTTTGGGATGTACGTCCTAGAGAATCATAGAGTATGTAAAAAGAGTTGTTTTAATAATTAAATGATACACTTTCGTTGATCAAACTATTTATTTTAAATTCAAATATTACAAATTGGCATGCAAGCCCTTTATTATTAATATACTTTCAGATTTAATGTATGAATGTTATACACAAGAGGATTTAAGTTTGAAATTAGTAATTTAAAATTGTCCGTAGAGAGCAAACAAAGCATGTAATGTTTTATGGTTTATCTACAACTGCGGTCAATTCCATAATTGTATGATGACCTTTATCTTAGATCATTTATGTGGTGATGCGGGAATGGATACACCTTATATGATGCGATCATATAGGACTAAACCTAGACATATGGATTTCTTTTAATATCCATTAAACAAAGAAATTCATATTAGTCTAAATGATGATCATACATAGATTGATCTGAATCCTGAGTGTACTACGAACTCTTGCATGACAGACAATGTCCTTTATTTTACAAGGGTGAGATCAGTGTACCAATCCTGATCAATAACTTCGTACTTTGAGGGCATGATTTGGTAAGTAGCTGGGGACGTTTTACATGTATATGGAATCTACTCATTCTTATGAGAACTTTCATAAGGATTGGTTCGGTACTTGAACGATTTGAGTACTTGAATCTTTCTATTATGAATAGAAAGATAAAATTCATAATACTTATGAATAAATTGTTCATTATAGAACTAATGGTACAGAAGGCACAAGAAAAAATTAAAGGGGTATAACAAACATTATGAACCGACACTAATTATAAGATACTCGTGGAGGATAAATCTCTATGTAGTGATTATATCGGTGAACATCAACTTAGCTCGGTATAAAATATATTTGAAGTGGCGAGAGTTCAGCTTCAGGTAAATTGATTAAAGAGTTGAAATCGATATCTCGATATTATTGGAGCTCGGAGCTGCAGATTTATTTGGTCTCCGTTCTATCTCAATATATTATAGGAGGCCATAAAATAATTGGAAAGTCCAATTATGACCTCACATGCATAACTATTTGTTATGAAAAATTATTAATGTGATTAATAATTTAGTCAAATCACAATTGAAGACTGTATATTAAGCAGTTTAATATAAAGTTCTATTGCACTTGATTATGAGATAATCAAATATTTAACATAAAAGAGTTTAAATCATTTTAATTAGTTTATTTAATTTATGACTAAATAATTTTGATATTTGATTCCGAAATAAATATCTAATATTTGATATTGTGTATTTAATTAATTAAATAAATAAAAAAAATGTTCACGCCAGTTATGATGATTAGGATTAGGAGTTGTTTTGTAATTTGATTACAAGTAAATAATTTCAACCCTAAGTATAAAAAAGAGAAGTTAGTTCTCTTTTAAACATAGGTGTTATAATAAAAAACCTTAACAACCTTTTGCGTTTTCTATAGAGAAAAAGAAAATATACATTGCAATAATTTTTTATTTCCCTAAAAAGTTTAGAAAAAATAATTGTGAGACTCGAGATCCCACAGTCTGGCTTCATGGCGATGAGATATAGTGCGGAAGATCAAGTGAAGAAAATCCATCTTTTTCCCCATCTATAGCTCACGGCGGTTGGCAGAATTTTAAACATACTCCACACTCGCATATCGCATTATTTCGGATTACTGGAGTTTTTATTTTCTTAGTTGGAAAAATTTGGGATTATAGAGGATTGAGTAGGGAATGTTTTAGGGCTGATATGGTTCTAAAAAATTATCGTAAAAATCCCTGAAAGTTGCACCAATTGTAGTGGAAAAATACATTTATTTTGTGCACAGTGCTGCTTTTCGGGGCTATTTTGATGGTATAGAGGCCGTACAGTTTTGCCAAAATAATGCATGACCATTTGGGAGCATTTAGGGAATGTTGGGGGCTGTTTCTAACATACATAAACCTTTCAAAAGTGCTGGAATCGTGAACTGCAGGGGCTGTCCAAATTTTATGTTGGTCTAAAACTATAGAACAAGTATACATTCATTCTCTTATAAATTTACACTTAATTGCCTTAACATCTAATTTTTCTTGATGTGCATGCTTGATGTATGCATCACATCCCCTAAAAGCTCTTAAAACTATGACTTGGTCGTTCCCAGTCGCTAATTTTTATGAAGTTTCATTGAAAATTTTAAATAGAACTGTTAGGGTTGGTGTTCTGAACGCCAATCCGGGTCGTATTTATGACCGATTCATAAATAATAACAATTCATTTTTCCATAATATTATGAATATATGGTAGCACCTCTTGTCTTTTATATAAATATTTGATCTAATTTTAATTAGATTGAAACATAATCTGGTTTAATGATATATATGTATTAGATAAAGACCCGAGAATATATTTTATAATGTGCGATTACAACGTAGTTTATAATTGACATTGGA
This sequence comes from Zanthoxylum bungeanum, assembly GCA_019454045.1. Lineage (NCBI taxonomy): Eukaryota > Viridiplantae > Streptophyta > Magnoliopsida > Sapindales > Rutaceae > Zanthoxylum > Zanthoxylum bungeanum. Next base: position 74,059 of record SKCR01037871.1, on the reverse strand, counting down.
AAGTGTTACTACTAGAGGTATATTCTCAAATAAAGTTCATGGTAAGATTTACTGACACAGTTCGGTTAGTAAAATCTGATGAGACTAGTATATGTCGTATATCAAGATTTGGTTCGATGGTCTATCCCAGTGAACCATGAGTTTTTTCGAAACTCGTATAGACATGTAGGTATTTATTTGATAATCACTGAACGACTTACCGAAGATTTCCTAATAGATGGTACACCAACGTCAATAGAAATCTTCTCGAGTCGAGTAGCATATTGGTCATTTGATTTGAGATACCATTGTGGATATATGAGCTATCATTCACTCTTTAATGACAGTCACGTCACCGATCTATTAAGTTAGACCTCCGTCTGTTCATTGAGTATGGACTAATATCTATGATATCCCGTATGTATTGGATATAATCCACCAGTCTTGTGTAGCTATCCTGCACGTGTTTGTGATCTATTAAATTCATGGTCGTGGTACACAACGGAAACGAGTTTTGAGTGTTATTAAAAGATCACAAATTTATGAGTCGACTATATTATACCTAAGGGATTTGATGATCGTATCTATATCCCCGGTATAATATGGATTACTTATGACAGAGAGATTATTTGCATGCGCAGACCTCGACTTGTATAGTTTAGCGAGATTATCTGTGGTCATCATAACTAATGAGTGGGTGAATTATGGAAATGAAATTAGATTTCGTGATGGATAAACCTGAACTTAGAGAGTCTCAGAATATGAAGTGTACTCGTTGAGTAATTGGACAATGCAATATGAATAATACAAATTATTCATAATATTTTATCGGATTAAATCAGTTAATTCGAATCGTTTAACCATTAGACGAAAATACACATATTTAAGGGCATTTCAGTCATTTTATAATTAATCTATATTTGTATTTGAAATTAAATTTTATTCGATACACATTGATTAATTGTCAAATAATTTTTTGACACATGTCAATATATGTATTTTGTTATTTATTATAAATACAAATATATATAAATAAAATATTAATTAAATATTTAAATATTAAATAATTAAATAATTATATAATATATGTTAGTCATAAGTGCTTTGTTAAATGGTTATTTGTAATTGGTTACAAATGACATGATTTAACAAAGCTTGAAGTGTACAAATTGAATTTGATAACTTAAAGCTTGATATTTAATTAGATTAAATAAACTAAAAATGATAAAAGTACCACCTCCCAAATTCGACCAGCCTAGGTATAAAAGGGAAATATTTTCATTTCCTTCATTTAGGTTGAATCCTTAGCCATCTTCAAGCTTACAAAATACACCAAAAGAGAGTAGAGATAAGAATCCAAACAAGAACGAAGATTTTATGAAATCTTAAAGATTAAAGGTAATCTTTAATAATCTTTAAGTTAGAAAAATTATTTTTGTTGTTCTTGTGATTTGGAAATATTGTATAGATTATGTTTACTCTAAATTTTGGGTTTTTTGATATGGCTGATTCATTTGGTGGGTAGATGCATGTGTGAAGTAATACTGAGTAATATTAGTGTAATATTAGTTCAATTTTATCATATGATGATTTGTTGTCATTCCAGAGTGTTATGACCAATCTTGTAATACATATAATAGTTCTTGAGTTCTACTTTTGTGTTGGCTTTGATTGGTGTAGAGGTTAATTTTGAGAAAATTAGATTTAAAGCATGTAAACTTGGTTATTTTTTTGCCCAGATCAGTTCTAGAAAATATGGAATTTTGTTGATAAAAAATATATTTTTTGGATGTGTTGGGTGTAAATTGGGTTTTAGAATAATTGCCGAAAATTATTTCGGAGTGAAAATACTCGAAAATGGTGAAAAACGATGTTACCAGGTGAAATTCGAGCTTACCGGATAAATGTTGTCCAAACATTGAACTCTTCATTGTTTGTGTAGCCCACAGACTGACCGACTACTATTGGGGCTGACACGGACAACCCCATGTGATTTCGGTTTGTCGGTTCGTCACTATTTCGGAGTGAAAATACTGAAAACGTATTTTATGCTATTTTACGGAAATTTATTTCATAAAAATTTCGTAATGTTTTCATAATTCATTATGTCGTTATTTGATAACGTAAAATATATTTAGGTGAAATAAGAATAAAATATTTGTTATAGGATGAAAATAATTTATTTAGTAGTTTAAAATTTTAAGATTACGATTCGCCTAAACCATGCTTTCACAGCAAATAACCCTACAAAATTGTATCAGAGCAGGTCCGATCCTACATCCATTACATGTTTCATGCTTGATATGTGATATTTAATCCAATTTAATGTTTGCACATGCATGTTCAATTAATTTGATTAATTTCACATTGTTTGACAATTTAAAAATATCCTCGTTAAATAAGGCTTTATAATGACTAGTATTATGAATACTTATTTAGTGGTCCGTCTTGTCAATACGAATGCGAATGATTTCCTAATGTTGTTGTTGTATCGTGCCAAAGCTGTGCAATTATGGCTAATGGTAATTCATTTTGCGCCGGTAGAACTTATATGATAAATGTTAAATTTAAATGAAAGTGAAAATCCTGAACGTACCAAAACTGTCTGAACTACATCGGTATCTTGACTTTGTCATTAAAAAGTATTACTTTGATACGCCTTATTGTGAATGTTTGCACATGCATGTTAAATTAATTTGATTAATTTCACATTGTTTGACAATTTAAAAATATCTCTGTTAAATAAGACTTTATAGTGACTAGTATTAGGAATACTTGTTTCTTGGTTTGTCTTGTCAATACGGATGCAGATGATTTTATGATGATGTAGTTGTATCGTGCCAAAGCTGTGTAGTTATGACTGATGATAATTCATTTTACGCCTGTAGAACTTATATGATAAGTGTTAAATTTAAGTGAAAGTGGAAATCATGAACGTGCCAAAGCTATCAGAACTTCATCGGTATCTTGAATTTGTCATTGTCAAATATTACTTTGATACGTCTCCCTGTGAATGTGTCAAAGATGTCACAACAAGAAATGGTTATGACCGAAATTAGGAGTCACAATGAGTGTGATTGACAATAAATTGTCTACTTGAGAATATACATAGACGAGAACATGTCAAAGCTGTGAGACGAAATATATTCATGGGTCCACTTCCTACTATGAAATTTAATTTAATTATTGAATTCTCATTTTCGTTGGGGATTACAGTATTACGTAAAGGAGTGGGAGGCGTTGTTGAGTTAAAAATCCATAACATAGGCAATGACTAATGTTTCCCTTATTCTATCGTGTAGATAAAATTAAACTTATAATCCACTGCATGCATATTTGATATATGTTTTCTAACTTCACTTATGGTTGTAGATTTCTAGAATAGGTTGTCGATTAGAGTAGGCTAGAATATGATAATTAGATCAGTTTAAACCATCAGAAATTATTGTTCCGATTTTCTTTGAAAATCAAAATGGTAGTGACTTAGTTGCTATGTCATAGTAGATCATCTGAATTAATATCTGGTTTATGATATTATCCTTAGAGAGAATAATTTATTGTGCAATAAGGATTGACGTGAATTAGTTCATGTCTCAAGATTCTTGACTAGCATTAAGAAAATTTCATTAGATATTTGTTTATCTGGTAATGATGTTTATTGACTTTGATGATTTTTAGAAGTCATGTGTCTGACACAATTTGCTAGTCAATTGTTTGCAACTGTTGTGAATAGTTGAAGGCTAATTAGAAAGTTAAAGAAATGAGATGTGTATAGTTGTGTGTAGAGAATATTGATTTTCATAACACGACATTTTTATGTATTTGATACTAGATCTTTCATCTAGTTGTTAAAATATTATTTAATAACTGTTAAGACATTTGATATCGGAACTTGTAACTATTGGTTAGTTACTTGATCTTTATAAATAGTTGTTACATATTTAATACAACTAGTAGTGTCATTAAAATAGAGATAAATATTTAGAAAAATATTCGGTTAAGTAAATAACTTAAAACAATGGTTTATGAGATTTTATCACTTAAGCATTATATATTTATTTCATATAGTAAGAATGGTCTGATACGATATCACATCACATATCTTTAACCATTTAATGAATATTATATCATGGATTGTGACCAAATCTCATTTAACTAAAAATCGTATTCGGACCACAGTTTTATTAAACTAATACATTAAATGTATATAGTTTAATGAATTATAAATTGCTATAGGTAATTTTTTTTACTTCGTAACTTAGCCAATGAGTTATCATAAATTAGTTATGTGGTTCAGATGGAACACACATTGAATATCTTGAAAGGTAATGAATTCAAATGAATCTGAAATTTTTTTCTTTTTTCCTTTCTAATAAAATAAAAGTGAGTAAATCTAAAATTATTTTTTAATCAATTTTTTTTTTATAATATGAGTGATAAATTTTATCAAGATGTATGAATACCACCTCAATTACAATTTGAAATTTTAGAATTTGCCACAGAATCGATGTTGAAAAATAACAATTAAAAAATTAAGAAAAGAAAATTGGGTGTTCAAAAATTGTTTTGTTTTTGTTTCTTGTTTATTTTATTTTTTTAATTGGGAAGACTGTTGAAAAGGAATTCACCCCGGTTGCCTTATTATTATTATTATTATTTTTAGAAATCGTTGAAAATCACAATAAATTTATCTATAATTATCTCATGCTCTTATCCAATTATTCTTATTGCCTCATTGGGGTAGTGAAAAGGTGGAACTAAAAAAAAACACTGTTGAAAAAGGTTGGGCCCTTGTGTTCGTCCAATCAAATAGTCACAAGTAAAAAGCACGAGGGCCATTAGTAAAGGTTAGGTTACAATTTCTCAGATCAAATATTATCTTTTTGTTGGCTGGTGGGGCTTTAACATTAATTGCGGTTTCAAAGTTGATTGATTGAAAATTTAATTTAAAACATATTTTTTTAAATTATTCTTATTTTATCTAAAATATGGTTTTAAATTATTTTAATCATATTATATTATAACTTTATTCATCTCAATTTGAACGTTAAATTCCATCAAACATCTCAAGATTGAAAAAATTAGAAAGCGAGAGACGACATCCTCCAATTAGCTATTATTTTAGTTAGAGAATATATCAATTATCTTCAAATGAAATTCACAATTTAGAGGGAAAAAAAACAATTTAAAAAATTGGTTGATCTTCGGTATATTCAAAATCACAAATTCCTTATTCTTGTGTGTTTATTATATAGTCCATATGCTATTAATTTTTTTTTTTTTTTTTTAAGGTTGAACTCTAAATATAATTTTAGACAATGTTCACATAAATAGTGAATTTTTGTAGTGGTGGGCATGTTCAAATGTATTTTAGGTAGGTAAAATGACATTACAATTATGACTGATATTGTAAACGTGATTAAATATTTATAACTTTCATTGTAACCGGAAAATTTGACAGAATATAGTATATGTGACTGACATTATGATTAAGGGTGGCAATGGGCCGGGCTCGGGCTTTGATAAGTCCAGCCCGAGCTCGACAAAGCAAAAAAAAAAAAACTCGGGCCCGGGAAAAGCCCGGCCCGGTCCAACTCGGGCCCAGGCTTTATCCGGCCATTTTTTAAAAAAAAAATTAAAAACATACAAATACAAAATACATTCACACTATTTGCAAAGACAATTCAAAAATAAATCAAAAATTTCATCGATAAATTAACAATTTAAATGCTACAAACAAATAAAAATGCTACAAACATATTAATATATATATATATGTTTTTTTTTGTTTTTGGTCTGAGCCCGAGCCGGGCTTACCATTTTAGGGCCAGATCCATGTTTTTTTTACCCTGGGTGGGCCGGGCCAGATCGGGTCCGGGCTTTTCTGCCACCCTTGATTATGATTAAGAAAGTGTGATTGAATATTTATAAATATCATTATATCTGAGATATATGACCAAAAATTCTATATGTGATTGACACTATGATTAAGTTGTATGTGTGACTAAGCGATTGACTATGGATTGGGACTGTGATTTTTGCAACATATTAATTTTAAGGATGATTTTGACATTGTGAAAGTGTTAATTTGATATAGGTTTCTAATTGATTTTTTTTTTTTCTCAAAAGACTAATTGAAAGTTTTATATATGAATGTTCATTCTATGTAACACTTTATAGATTATAATTTAAAGTTTAGATGATTGGGATATAAATATTTGAAAATTGATTATCGATAACTTATAAATATAATGGTCATTGTTGACCCCATTTTTTCTAATCAAAATATATCAGTAATAATACTTATTTTAAAGTTTATAATTTATATATTAATAATATGTAATTTTTTAAATACTTAATATTTTTATGATATACCATACCCACCTTAATATATCGGTAATAATACTTAATTTATATATCATATACACCTAGACCATTTTCACCAACCTTCTCATACCCAACATATCAACCTTACCCACCTTCATCATTTACCTCTTCCCAAACAGAATGGTCTAAAATCTATGGAAGTATCCATGGTACTTGGAAATCAGCACCTCCAAAAAGATAGTTTACAGAAACCCTAGTTCCACATACACATACACAACCAATATCACAACCCGGACCTTCACAACCCTATACACGTCCTTCCCAAACACAAACTTATGTTCCAGAAACACAATTCCCTACTGTACCATTACAGACGCCTCTACCTCAACCGACTATAATCACTCAGCAACTTTATACACAACAACTCTCAACCTTAGAGTCTGAACCAGAAAGTACTGAACAGTCACGTGAATCCTCAGAACCTGAGAGTGATTCCGTCCAATTTGAATCTAGTGAGTCCGATGACATGGCAGACATCAAAAAGATATTAATGGCCACATCTACTGGATCCAATGAGCCAATTACAGAAGAACCTGAAGATTCAACTGAGCACTTACCTCTGGGCATAGTGACACAGCCACAACCGACTTTTTTTAAGCCAGTTACAGGTCATTGGTTCACATTTGATGATGTCCCACCGTCCAAGTGGCCTAACAGAATGCAAGAATTCATTACCTGGACTGATCTTATGCTGCTTAAGCCAGAAGCTACATTAAATAATGTCCTTGTAGAATTTATTTCTCGTACTTTAAGAGCCTTGCGAGAATGGTTTCTTAGTCTTGGGGCTTACATGCAACAACAATTCTACTAGGTCGAATCAGCGGCCGTAGCTATGGGAATAATACACAAAGAATTCCTTAGAGAAGAAGCGTCGTTGCTTGAACAGGCTCACAAGGAATACTTCCAAATGAGGTGTTGTTTCTTAAAGATCAAAGATCTTAATGCTCATTATCAGAAAATGAAAAAACATTTATACAAGCTCAACAGATATAATGATCCAAATCTGAAGCATATATACGATGCCTCTTTAACAGATGAGTTACATGAGGAAATACAAGGCTTGCAACAGGCTATGTAGCAAAAATTACAGACATGTCACCTGGCGAGATTCACCAGATTGCACTCAAAGCTCTAAACAAGCTTTGTGTCTAAAGAGCTATTGTCAAAGAGATGCTCAAGGACAATCAGCCATTTAAAGCTGCTTGCAAGAAGCCTTATTTATAGATCAAGTGCAAAGATAAAAATAGTTGCGCATGTCCTTCCAAGAAGAAGTCTCATTATAAGCTCTTTAAGAAAAAGAAGAGAAAGAATGAGAAACAGCGCAAAGAATCACGTCCAATTCGATATTTCAGACAGAAAGATCGACATAGAAAGCCTAAAGACAGCAGGTGCTTCATTTGCAAAAAGAAAGGGCATTTCTCAAAGGATTGTCCGAAGAATCCGAAGTAAGCTGCCAAGATGGTTTAACAGATCCATTAGTCTTCCATGATTGACTTGATGATGCAGATACAGAATAATGGTTTTCAGAGCAAGATCAACTGGACAGTGAAACGGTATTCACTCTTAATAATCCAGAACTTTCTAGTTCAGATGATAGCATTAGCTTAGACAGCTATATCTCGGTGTTCACTATACAGCCATGCCAGGCTCTTAAGCCTACTGTTCCAGTTCCTTTGGTCCATTTACATATCCTGCCATCTAAATATGCAAAGCCCATTAAAGTCATTAGATTTATGGACACATGAGCTCACAAGAGCATGATGAATCCATCAGTTTTTCCATCAGAAGTATGAGTGAAGCATACAGAGTATTTCAAAGCTGCTGATGGTGAAAATTTCCATACATATCACATCACCATGAAACCTGTCGGTATCCGGTCCTTTCATGACTGCATAATTTGGACCAGAGTCATTGGTTCCAATTTAATGGATAAAGATATTTTGATTGGTTTTGATGTTTATCATCAAGTCAAGAAACTTCAAATCCAACCTGACGGTATACAGTTTAAAAGATTCATTAAGCCCTATACTATTGTTCCCAAATTGTTTCAATCTTCTGAAGTGAGGGTGAATATGATGGATTTTGAAGAATTGAAATAAGAGTTTTCTCCATTCTGATCATAGTCTCATAGTGACTTTACTCAACCAGCACCACTATGGAGAAATGAAGATTTCTTTATTAAGCTTCATTTCAAACTTAATGAGGATATCAAACCAAAAAAGCCTTCACATCCGGGGATGACTCCTTCAGACCTTGCTTTGGCTTAGAATGAATGTAACCAGTTGCTACAGCAAGGATTGGTTGAGCCCACAACTTCTGATTGGGCTTGCCAAGCCTTTTATGTGGAGAAGCGCTTATAGAAGGCACGTGGAAAGAAACGTCTTGTGATAGACTGCAAGTCTCTCAACGCTTTCTTGAAAGATGATAAGTTTCCATTGCCCAAGATCAACTCACTATTTGTCCATATCCAAGAAGCCCACATCTTCTCTAAGTTCAATCTTAAGGCAGGTTTTTGGCAATTAGGTATAAGCCTAGAAGAAATGACCAAAAAAACCTTTTTCATACCCAATGCTCACTACCAATAGAAAGTGTTACCTTTTGGCCTCAAGGTAGTTCCATCACTATTTCAGAAGGCAATGACAAAGATCTTCCAGCCCATAATGCATCATACGCTAGTGTATATTGACTACTTGCTTCTTCTCTCAAAAGATGCTGAGTCACACTACCAGTTGTTATGTCAATTCAGAGATCTTGTTCAAAGATATGGAATCATGCTTTCAGAAATAAAAAGCCATATTGGAAAAGATTCCATAGACTTTTTGGGAATGGTGTTCAAAGACGGACACTACTGCCCAGGAAAATATATTGCCCAAGAACTTCTACACTTTCCAGATGACAACCTCTTAAGGAAAAAACTTCAATAGTTCTTTGGGATTGTGAATTATCTTAAGGAGTTCTTGTCACATGTCACCATTCACACCAGCCAGTTGTCTAAAATGATAAGAAAGAATGCACCTGAATGAGGACCCTCACAGACTAAAGTTGTTCGCCATCTAAAACAGATCTGTCAAGATCCTCCAGCTTTAAAGATCCCCATAAATGGACAACGTATCTTGCAGACTGATGCAAGTGATGATTATTGGGAAGCCATGCTCATTGAAAAGATTGAAGATAAAGAGTTCTATTGTGGACACGCTAGTGGACAATTCAAAGATGCTGAAAAGCATTATCATACAGTCTACAAAGAAACTTTAGCAGTAAAATATGGAATAAAACGATTTGAATTCCATCTCATAGGCCACTATTTTCTTGTGAGATTGGATAATTTCTCTTTCCCCAAGTTTCTGGATTTCAAGAATAGGGTGTTGCCAGCAAAGCAATTACTTCGCCTCAATGAATGGTTCTCCAAGTATGAGTTTTCTGTGAATCATATAAAAAGGGATCATAATGTGATATCTGATATATTATCCATACCATAACAAGTTAAACTCATTACCTCTTTGACAGCAATACCTTTGATCTTCATGGCATCAATACCCCCGAATGATTCTTCTATCCTACAGTGGATGTTAAAAAATATTTCCCTCCAGTGGTTATCTTCCTCAACCCTCAGGACATTCAGATGTATGCAAAAAATAATATGTTTCATTATCTGTCACAGCTCTAGAGGCACAGAGAAAATTTTCATAGTCAAACCAAGTTCTTCCTAGACTATTCTTTTGTCAACAGTCTCTTTATAAATCCTAACAGGAGCCTCATTATCAAAGAACTTTGGTATTTCTGGTGTATCACAGTCCTATACTCATCCTCTCTTGCTTTTCCTATTGAAGCAATGAGATCTCATTTATGTGATAACCTCAAACACCACTTTATGGTTTGGACACTCATGGAATGGTTTTTCCATTGCCATGGTGGAGAGATCAGCTTACCATGGCATGTAGAACTTATGATATAAACCCAAGGATGAAATGGACAAGTTCAGAATAGTTTTTATTATCCATAGACCTTATTACCAGCATCCTGATTCAAAACTATTTTGGGCTCACGAACAAGCTTTTGAATGGAAGATTATACCAAACACTTCTGCATTACTTCATAATTCTGGCTTACTCAAAGATCTGTAAGATTTTATTTTTAAAATTAATCATTTTCATCCAAACCACCATAGTCTCTCTCATACATCTTTAGGATCAAGACATGAACTTATTCATTGTCCTAAAGATCCTACAAATCCAAAAGAATTCAGCAGTCTCATTATCAAACGGGAGAGTCCAACTTCAACAGATCTTTTCTTGCAAGATTCTTAAAACCCATATGAAGAGTTTGAGCTCATGAAGCCAGAACCAAACAATCTAAATCCAGTAGATCTAGGCCCAAGTAATATCAATGATGTATATCTTATCAGTGATCAATGGTGATACAATGTCTATTGTGAAATTGATTCAGATGACTCAGATTACTACAATCTCAATCTTTCGCCATCTCAGAACTCGATATAAGCGGATTTTTCGTCTTATGTCGGTATGTCTTTTGCTTTCAATAATTCATGCTTTAGACAGCATGTGCTTTTTCTTTATGTTTGTATCATGCTTTAGCATCTTTTCTTTTGATTTTACTTTTGTAAAAGTAGATTCCTTTGCTTTAGTTAAAGGAGTGGTCTTTGTTTGTTCTTATCCCTTTGGTGCGGGGTCCTGTCCCACCAAAGATGCTTTGTGTTTTCTCTTCTATCTATATAAGAAGTGAGGTTTTCAGTTTATTTTTAAGCTTGGTTTTTGAAATTAAAAAAAAAAAATCCTAGTTTACTTATCTCCCATATTTTGCTAAGTAATTATAAGGTTCTCTCTCAAAGCGCGAGAGAGTCTTCTCTCAGCTACTTAAACTAGTCCACGAGTTTTGAGTTCACCTCTATCTATCTCTATGAGTATGCTCTTCACTCGCCACACCGGTTGATCTTATGAATCAAAAAGTAGTTGGAAAAATACATCGATCTTCACTTTAGACGGTCTCCTCTGTGAGTTATGTTCACCCAAAGTATGGGCACGAGGCTAGGAGAGCCGTTTATGCCCTTTAATATGGTGGTAGAGACGTAGGAGAGAGCAATCCAAGGTTTTGGTATCAGCGTCAGATTATTTACTGTTCACGATGTGGTAAAATAGTGGATTAGTAGTGGTGGTTATGGTGGAGTTCTCTTCTCTATGTGAGTAGAAGGGAACCGTCTTCAACTATATTATCTAAAACTTTGATAGTCAGTTCAGTTTTATAATTATGTCTACTATAGAATCTTCTTCTTCATCTTCTAATTCTGCCAGTGACTTAGTAAGGATTTCTTCTACTCTTCCTACCCCGTTCTTGTTTAAAAGAATACCCTCAAAAATTGAAAATCTTGTGGAATATTCATATGTTCCAGAAGATGTTCAAGTCAACAAGTCTCCTTCACTTCTATTAAACCCCTATCTCTAAAAATCATCCGACTGCTAAAGAATATGTCCAGTCTTCAAAACTGGATCAATGTGATCTTCGAGCTACAGCGGATGAATTATATGTAGGTCTGGAGATTCCAAAAGATTTCGTCTCCAACTGGAAATCAGAAGGGTATACCCAATTCCATATGAGTGCTGTGAGAGTTATCTTAACTCTTCACGGAAGGACATGATTACATGTGACTGCCAGACTTAAGCTATTGGATTCCAGATATAATGAGTACCAATATGCAGTGATTGGCACTATTCTCACCACTCTCCATACCTAGAGTGTGTTGTTAACCTTCTACCCAAATTATAATCTGTCCTTATAGGATCCAAATCTACCGACTGCATTCAAGATCCAATGAGCACCTCAGATTGAGATTTCGATGATGGCTACCTTACACCACCATCTGGTGTATCGTCTGCAAGATCATTCTGTTGATCTACCTTCTGCCACAATGTCCAAATATGCTCTCATGATTTTGGCACATCAAACCTCTGCTGACCAGGTGCCCATAATTGTGCAGATCCCATGATGGATCGAGAAGGAAGAGTTGTTAAAGTTCATACCTTTGGAGTGGCTAACCAATTATGAAAATTATTTACAGAGATCCCAGTCGGTCCAAAGCATGCAAGCTGTCTTCTTCAGAAAGACGGATGATACTGTTCGCACATCATTTTCTAAACCAAAAGAAAGTGCGATACCATTCTCATGTATGATTTCTCCAGATCCGCCCAACGGTCTGAGAGAAAAAGACATCTCGATTGAAGCTTTGACTCAGATGGCTATCCAGTCTATACTGCAAAGATCGATGGTCATTTCATATGTAATTATCATTTTTTTTCACGTGACAAAATTATTATTATTTCAATTTTAGGCATATTATTCAACAAATAGGTGGATTATCAAAATGTAATTGGGGGAACTAAATCTTACAGAGTTTATTTTAGGCTTTGAGCACGCCGTTCATAATTTAGCTAAGTTAGCTTGTAAAAATTATGTAGTGAGCTTGTAGATGAGGAACTTTCCCCCTTCTTATCTTGTAATTTTTTTCTAATGAAATGTTTTACCTCTTTCAAAAAAAAGGACTAAATTGGAAGAATATTTTATGCTTTAATTGAATTGTAAGACCCATTATGATTTTGTACTTTTGAGGAATAACCCTTTAATTAAATGTATTGCCTTAAACTCATGTTTTCTTATTTACTAGGCAAAATTTAAACAATTAGACTATCTTTTGGGGATAAGAATACTCAAATATTATTTGAGAGAATTTAATTAAATAAAATTTTCAGATTTCTTTTTTTTCCTAACTTAATTTCTAATTTACATGTTATAAAAAAAATGTCTTTAAACAACATCAATTCCTTTTATATTTTTTTTTTTTGAAAAATGGTCTTGCTAAGGTGTATTTAACTATTTTTTAAACCTTCTAAAAAACTATTTTTAATTAATAATAATAAATTTTCATTGAATATATAATTTATGAGTTTGCACAATATATTTTACAAAAAACTTCTACATAAGTACATATAACATAAATTTTATTAACAATAATGAAAAAATTTATATTTTATAACCAATTAACCATCACTGGGTTGCGTAAATGGTTGGGTTTAAATCCAACTGAACTAAATCAAATTAAATTGAACTAAATCGAATATGATAAAAATTGAATTCGAAATGTCCATTTCTTAATAAATGTTAATAATTTTCTATTTTTTTATATACAAGAATATTAAAAAAAATTATAGATTTATAATAAAATTATATTTAGACCCGACCAACGATTCGGTTCGGTTTTGAACCAGAACCGAATCGAACGGTTCCCTGTTCCACACTTATGGAACCCGAACGGAACGTAACCAGACGGTTCTGGTTCCGTTCCGTTTTTTTTTTAATTTTAAGTTTTAATAATGACTTTTTAAAAAATAAAAAATGAAATTAAAAAATTTATTTAATTTTATTAATTTGAATTTAGATTATATTAATTAAAAATAAAATTAAAGAACTTGAACTTAAAATTTTACAAACTTAAGTTGTCTACGTATCCTCTATGGGTGAGAGAAATCAAAGCTCACGTAGTTCCATTATATTTTTAAGATAGATCCCATTATAATTATTCAAACTCATCAATCATCATCATTATCAGTGCTTGTTGATTCTTCAGCTCTCATTATGTTTGCACTTACAGATGCATTATCAAACAAGTCTTCAATATTATCAGATGTATTTTTTTATTGCCTCAGATAAGCTCGGGTCCAATCATCCACACACGTTGTTGCTTCTAAAGTGCTTGGATGTAATGAAGACTGTCTCGCTTCCAAAATATTGGCTCATAAGCTGAAGATTTGTTTAACCGCAACAGTAGAAACAAGTGATATCAAGGTTTGTTCAACAGCAACAGTAGAAACAAGTGATATCAACACCTTTTTAGCAATAATTGATAAAATAAGATAGACATTTTGATGTCGGTTCTACCATTCAAGTACTTGAAAATTTTTACGCACTAAACTTTTAGCTGGAAACTCGAAATTGTTTGATAAATAATTATCTAATTTCGGGTTGTTAGTCGTGTTATCTCTATGTTTTTTTATTTCATTGTTGTAGTAAGCAATGGTCACCTACGTGCACTAAGTCTTGAACCAATTACGATTTCACTACTAGATTGTTCTAATGATTGTAAGTTATATCTACTAACATAATCATTAAATAAATCTATTGAATCAAATTTTATTTTATTTATTATTTTTGTAATATTAATTTCATCATATATTCCTAAATATGTATAGTAAGTTTGTAAGAGGCTATTCAAACCTTATATTTTAACTTTAGGATCAAAAACTGTGGTAATAAAATAAAATAATGGAATGTATTTAAAATAAATTAATCATTTTCTCTTCATAACAGTAATAGCTTCGATTAAAATAATATAATTAGGATCAGAACTTTCATCATGCTCATATAGAGTACCAATAATATTCAAACTTTCAACAATAAATAAATTTATTGTAGGATAATAAACTCCGCTAAAAATATTTGTAACATCATTAAAAACTTTTAAAAGTTCTAAATTTTAATCACAAATATCCAATTGACTAGGAAAAAATATAATATGTTGAACATGTTGGAAAGAAACTACATAATACATCTTTGTATTGAAAAACTTGACTTAAAAAAAAAAGAAGTTGAATTCCAACACGTTGGAACATCTCGTGAAAAATTTACCGCTTTAACATCATTTAATTTATAAAACTTGACTCATTATCTCCTAACTTGGGAATATGACCAAATATAATTAAGTGCAATCTTAATCAGAACAATATAAGGTGCTAAAAAGTCAGACCATGTTAACCACATAATTAAGGACATGACATGTGCAACGAACATGAAAAAATTGATCCCCCGTATTTGTTTGGTATATTTCTTTTAAATCTATAATTGATGCAGTATTTGTAGATGCATTGTCAAAACCAATTATTAAAATTTTACCTAATTAACCAAATTCATCAAAAATTACTTTAATCATTCTATAAATATTTTGTGCAGTATGTTGCTCATCAAAAACTCTAAATACAATAAGTTATTTTTGTACGTTCCATGATGCATCAATACAATGACAAGTCACACCTATGTATGAGTGTGTTTGCCAATGGTCACTCCAAATATCAAAACAAATAGAAAGATGACTTTTAATATCTTCAAATATTTCATTTAAAATAATTTTACCATATTTGTATAATTTAAAATTTTGACGTTTTGTTATATTTCTAGTCATTTTACAGCCATCAAGATTTAAAGCATTTCGAACATAATTAGTAAAAGTAATTTTTCACCAAAACTTATAGAATTATGTATCATACAAGTAAATTTAGCAAATTGTTCGCTATTTTTATTATCAGAATATTTAAATAAGTCTAAAGAACTCGTACCTCTACTATATGTGCTTAACTATCTATTTGAATTTGCATTGTATCAAGTCCAATTTCAGCGACATGATGTCTATCCAAGTGCATGTTCATATTGCCATAACCATTAGTAATTTGTAAGATACACCACAATAGTTGCATGTTGCTCTTGTACCTTTATTTTCAATCTCGACTAAATGAAAATGAAAATGAAGTTTGAAAATATCGAAGGATCATGAATTGAATTCTCGTCTCCGTGTACCAATACTTTGGTGGCTCTCTTGGGTTGGCATATTGGACATGGTGTTCTCAAATGAGTTTACCATTTTTTGTTAAAGAAATATTGAAGAATGAGAGAATTGAGAATGAAATAATTAAAGAAATTGAGAGAATTGAGAATTGGTGTGTTGAAAAAATGAAGAATGACCCCTATTTATATATATTTGGATTATTTTTGTGATACCTAAAACGAATTTAAACTAGTCGTTAGGAGCCCAATGACCATTAGGTTCCGGTTAGATTAGTTGAACCATTGGAACTGATGAGCGGAAAATATATCAATATTTACCGCCTCTTTTACTTAATATTTTGTATAGTTTTTTGGTTTTTATGAACCTTTTGATGTGTTTTTATTTATTTTATAGATAAAATAAAATCGGGACTCAATGAAATCATTCATGATGAAATATGGAACAAAGAATGGTAAAAATTGGACTTGACATTTGGATTTTGGAGGTTGGAAACTTGATTTGGCATTCTAACGATGTACAATTTCGGAAATTTTAACTTTGCGTAATTTTCGTATTTTGGCCATAACGTTTTTTTCCGATATCGGATTGAGGTGATTCAAGTTCTAGATGAAAGAAGACTCAAATATCTACAATTTGACGTTATAGGAATTTTGAATTATGAAGTTTTCATGACTGAAATTGATGAAAAATCTGAAAGTGTGTATGTAAAATTATTAAAGTCATTTTAAAAAATAATAATAATAAAAAAACAAAAAATGAAAATAAAAATTGTCAAACTTCCACCAAACATGTAACCATATTTGGTGGAGTCTTTGGTGGTATGTTTGGTGGCATTTTTGCTGGAGTGTTTGGTGTAGAAATTGGTGGAAGCTTTTATATTTGCCTATAAATAATAAGCCAAACTTTGTAAATTTTTTAATGCTTTCTTTGGGGGATTTCTCCATGAAAACCTAAAAGAAAGTGTTTTGTATGTTTATTTAAGTTTTCTTGTATTTTTTTTTTATTTAATAAATTTTTGTGTGTTTTTAACTACATCATGAGTAGATAATCTTTTTTTGCTGGAGTATAGGGTAAAACTTTTAATATAATAATTTATATTTATGCCCTTAATTTAATAAGAAATTTGAATTAATTATTTACCATCTATATGGCCTGTTTTACATTATTGGACTTAGTTTCTGCATATATAGTCGGTTTAGGTGTTATCCTTATTACCGCCTACATGGTCGGTTTATATGATTTTGTTACTGCCTATATGATCGGTTGGACTTTGGAAAAATGATAGTCACCGCCTATATGGTCAGTTTTAATATAATTAATTCAAGAAATGATTAATTGATAAGAGAGTAATTTATATTTGAAGTATTAAAAGTGAAACCCCTAGCTCCAATATTTTCTTTACTTTTTAATTTTCTGTTATGTTATTTTGTTTAATTATGCATTTTATAATTTTAGGTATGTTTTGTAACTAAACATATTATCTAGGGTTGTGCTGAATACCAATATCAATGGTTTTATAAGTTGAGTTACTTTGTATTTTGTGTGATGTTTTGGTTTATTTATTTAGTCTAGTTCTTAATGTGTCTTGTTGAATTGGCCACCAATAAGATAGATTAGGTGAACTTAAAATGAACTTGGAAAATGGATTTTAGGTTTAGCCATAGACTCAATAACATACGATCTCACTTAGGGGAATTTCCCTCCAGGATATAAATATACCTGTAGGGTGGGTGTAACCACAATCGGAACTTAAACTTAATGAATTTGGAGTTTCTTAGTTAACATAAGAATATAGTTAGTTAAGTAACTTTGAATATTTTCATCTGACCATCAGAAAAGGCTTATGAATTCCAGGTTAATAAATTGGCACATTGCACAGGCATAAGGTAATCAACTCATCTTTAGTAGAATATTGGTAGGATTCACAGCCCTCGACATTTGCATATCATTTTTAATTTTGAAATCAACCATAGTTTTATTTACTTGTTTGTATTAGGTAAATTCACCACCCAACCAACAATCAATTTGGATACTTGTATACATTTAGTTTCAACAATAATAGCATTAGTGATAGGTCCTCGTGGGATCGATATATTTATACTACTTGAACGATACATGAGCTTGCATGTGTATTTAGCCTATCAAGTTTTTGGCGCCATTGTTGGGGACTTATTTATCTTTTACTATTAATTTTAAGGTTAGACATTTTACTTGTGTCTAATTTATTTTTACTTATTATTTTTGTTTTCTTGTGTTTCAGGTTCTCAGACACTATATGAGAAGAAGCATAAACTTTGAAATACGTCTGCTTGACCCAGAAATTGAAAGAACTATCAGAAATTTGAGAAGAGAAATGCGAGAAGATCAAGAAGCACTAATCAACATGAACAATCAAGAACATGAACCTTTGGAAGTTGCACCACCAATTCCTATTTGAGACAGAACAATTCCAATGGTTGATGGCTTCATATCATGCATAGTACTTCCACCATTACCAGCAAATGCGTGTGACATCAAAACATGCATTCAGATGATACAACAATCAGTTAAGTTTGGGGGAAGTGTAAATGAAGATCCTAATGCTCACAACAGCAATTTCCTGGAAGTTTGTGGCACATTCAATTACAACCGAGTAGCAAAAGAAGCGATGCTTCTATATGTGTTCCCATATTCTTTGAAAGCCAGAGCTAAGGCTTGGCTCCATTCACTACCAGCAGATTCCATCACAACTTGGAACACTCTTGCCAATAAATTCCTTGCAAAATACTTTCCCCCAACCAGAACAACAAAATTGAGAAATGACATCACATTATTTGTGCAAAATGACTCCGAATCCCTCTGTGAAGCATGAGAAAGATACAAGAAATTGCTCTGAAAATGTCTCTACAATGGACTTTCTGGATTAATGATAACTACAATAGATGCTGTTGCTGAAGGAGTATTAATGGCAAAAAGAGAAGATCAGGCCTGAGACTTAATTACACAACTCAACTACAAAACAACTGAAAAAGAATTGCTTGTAGTTGTGTTTACTTTTGATAAATTTTGCCCCTAATTAAAGTGGTGGTCTACACAGATTATTCAGCAATCAAATACCTAATAGCAAAAAAAGATGCCAAGCTCAAATTGATCCATTGGGTGCATCTACTATAGGAATTTAACGTGGAGATCCGAGACATGAAATCAAGTGGCAGATCACTTATTGAGGCTAGAGAATGGAGATATAACTGGCACTGAGTTGACAATCAAAGAAAATTTTCCAGGTGAACAGTTGTTTACCATCAAGCAACATGAAGTTCCATGGTATGTTGACTATGTAAACTTCATAGTATCGGGGAAATGGCCGTTTGAATGGAAACATCAGCAACGAAAGAAATTCTTCAAAGAAGTCAAACAATATGTCTGGGATGAGCCGTACCTATTCAAATATTGTGCAGATCAGTTATTGCGGCGTTGTGTACCACAATAGGAGGTCAATAGTGTAATGCAGAAATGTCATTCATCACCATACATAGGACATTTCAGCGGAGATAAAACTGTAGCCAAAGTCCTACAATCAGTTTGTTCTGGCCCACTTTATTTAAAGATGCTCACTTATTTATTCTTCAATGTGACAGGTGCCAAAGAATAGAGAATATTTCGAGGAGAAAAGTGGAGATATTTGATGTATTGGGGATTGATTTTATGAGACCCTTTGTTCCATCATATGGAAACCTGTATATTCTGGTTGCTGTAGAATACGTCTCTAAATGGTTTGAAGCAACAACACTGCCATCAAATGACTCCAAAGTAGTGTTAAAATTCCTCAAAAAGAATATTTTCACTCTTTTCGAAACACCTCGGGCAATCATCAATGATGGTGGCGCACACTTCTATAACAGATACTTCGATGCACTCCTATCCAAACATGGATTTACGCATAAAGCTGCCTCTACTTACCATCCGCAGTCAAGTGGTCCGGTTGAAGTTTCAAACAGAGAAATCAAAAGAATCTTGGAGAGAAGCGTTGGGTCAACAAAGAATGACTGATCTATAAAATTTGATGCCGCATTATGGGCCTACCAGATAGCTTACAAGACAACCATTGGAATGTCCCCATATCGAATGGTGTTTGGGAAAATATGTCATTTTACTGTGGAGCTCGAACATGAAGCGTACTGGGCACTGAAGAAGCTAAATTTTGATTTGCAAGCAGTATGAGAGAAACGACTCCACCAACTAAATGAATTGGAAGAATTTTGCCTACATGCTTATGAGAATGCCAAACTGTATAAAGAAAAGACCAAGAAGTGGCATGATAAAAAAAAATAGTGTGAAGACAACTGGGACCAGGGCATCAGATGTTGTTATATAACTCAAGGTTGAAATTTTCCATGGCAAGCTGAAATCACGATGGTCAGGTCCATTTTTGATTACCCAAGTGTTACCATACAGAGTAGTTAAGATACATAACCCCAACTCTAACAACACATTCAGGGTCAACAACTAACGTGTCAAGCACTATTGGTGAGAATCATTTGAGTTAAAAAAAAAGAGTCTCACACTTGCTGATCCAGCTTAACGTTCGGGCAATCATGTCTAGCCGATGACGTTAAACTTAGCGTAAGTAGGGAGGTAACCCATGTAATTTGTGTATATATTAAGATTGGTGTGTTTTTATTTTTGTGTGTTTAATTTTTATAGGAAAAGTCACAGACATGATGGAAGACGTTCTCGCAAAACTTCACAAGCATTTTCATTCTCTTCCTCAAAACTCTCTGATGAAAGTCTACAAAGCACGCATTGAAAGAATGAGACTTCTGATTATCAAATGTATTCCTAGTGACATTCGTTGGATAATTGAAGGACGAGTCGGATTGGCAAGTCAGTCATCTGACTCTTTTATTTCATTTCTGCCTAATTTAGGAAGAAGCACCTATGCTAAGAAAAGAAGAGCTAAACGATTAGGTGTTTGCTATATATTTGCACGTTGTACATGCAATACTCATTGTCGTTCCTTAGGAATAATGTCTGATAACCGCAAAGATAAAATAAAATTAATTAGGGATGACATGAATAAGAAGTCTTTAGATGAAATATTATTGACTCTTAAGACGCATCCCAGTGGATATGTTTATCATGCGATTCATAATTTACATACACAGTTTTGAAGAGAAATACTACAATTAAATCTCGAGAATCTGACTTTAAAAGACCCTGTTTGCCAATTTATAAGAAAATTGGATGGGAAGCTTGTCCCTGACAAATAGATGTCACTCAAGCCGTTACTACTTGTACATAATTTTGATTTCTTTGTCTTTAACAATTAATTGTGATTTGTTTTATTATTTTCTTTCATTTTTATCGATAAGATCCAGACTTTTTGACTTTCATGATTTATTTTATTGTTTAGCTGACAATTGTCATTTGGCAAGTACTAGTGCTATTATTACTCACTCTTTTTCAGGATCTATAAATTCAGCTCGTCATTGCTCTCTTTAACACATCCATATTAGAGAGATAGTAAAAAAATAGAAGTAACTTCAAGAAGACGAGTCATTAATATATGTGTGTTTTGTGGGACTAGTTCTGGATCTAAACCAGAATTTATTGAGGCAGCATAAGAATTGGGTAGAGTCATGGCTGAGAAAAAAATATGCACTTAGTATATGACGGTGGCAATGTTGGACTGATGGGGAACGTTTCAAGGACCGTACAGGAAGGAGGTAGTCAAGTTTTTGGAATTATCCCAAAACCTTTGGCGGATGCAAATCTTATAGGATAATCGAACAGAGAATAATGCATTGTGCCAGGTATGTCCGAGCGACTTGTTGAAATAATTAACCGTGCTGATGCTTTTATTGCTTTGCCAGGTGGCTTGGGCACGATGGATGAAATTTTTACAGTGTATCTTAGCGAACTTGAACATACACCAGAAACCAATTGGACTGTTTAATGTTGATGGATTTTTGGACTTTCTTTTTGTGTTTTTTGAAGATGCCCGGATAAATGGGTTCATTTCAAAACCCGTAAAAGATACCATCTTCACTGCCAGAACAACCAATGATTTAGTTGACCAACTAAGGCATTTGAACCAAAAATTGACCCTATTCTTTCCAATATAAACTGGTCTGATAATGATCATGGTAAGAAGCGTCAGACAAATTTGGATATTAACCTTTAGTTTTCTTTTTTAATGTACAAGTCCACGCTAACCAAGTAGTATCTTCTAAACTTTTCTTCTTCTTTTTAGACATTGAGGATAATGTCTCAATTAGGTTTTGGGAGAGGGGGGAATAGTTGACTAGTATCTTCTTTTTTTTTTAAATTTTTCGTTGTGTTATTTCTGCTTGGTTTTTTAGTCAAAATTTCAAAATAATAATAATAATAATAATAATAATAATAATAATAATAATAATAATAATAATAATAATAATAATAATAATAATAATAATAATAATAATAATAATAATAATAATAATAATAATAATAATAATAATATTGATTTTTTTAACTTGACTAACCAAGTGGAATTGTTTTGAGATAGTTGTGTAAAGAGCTTCCACTCTTGAGACATATCTCAACTTAATTCGTAACTAGTTAATTTTTGTTTATTCTTTTTGAATTATTTAAAATTTTAAATTCATCATAATATTGACTAAATTTGATATTCATATGCTCATTTGACAGGTATTATCAACATACATGGTCAAATATGCACATGAGTTGTAAGTGAAAAGTTTATAATATTTTGTGCTCTAGTTTGTTGGAAGTAGCACCTAAAAGCGATGGAGTTTCAAGAAAAAAAATGTGTATATAAATAATTAACCATGTTTTTACTTAGTAACCGGACGTATTGCCACAATAAGCAGTGATTGTTCGCGTCAAACTGTAAAAGCCTAAGTTAATAATAATAAAGTTTCTACTTAATAACCAGACATCTTGCCTCAGTAAGCATTGATTGTTCGTGTCAAACGGTAGAGCTTTTAACATCTGAGATCGAGTAATTAAGTCCGTAGGGGTGTCTTAATACCAAGTGCCCTAAAGCCAACTAGTTTGGGAGTCGTTGGCCCAAAGCTTGCTACAAGAATTGAAGATGTTGTAAAAAGAGAAAAAATTTCCATTACCAAAACGGTGTGAATTTTGATATAAGAAAATAGTTAATTAAGTAACTTTGAATATTTTCATCTGACCATCGGAAGAGGCTTATGAATACATTCTTGTTTCAGGTTAATAAACTGGCATATTGCATAGACATAAGGTAATCAACTCAACTTTAGCAGAATATTAGTAGGATTCACAACCCTTGATTTTTGCATATCATTATTAATTTTGAAATCAACCTTAGTATTATTTATTTTTTTGTTTTAGGTAAATTCACCACCTAATGAACAATCAATTTGGATACTTGTAGACATTTAATTTCAACAATTAATAGCATTAGTAATAAGTCCTCATGGGATCGATACATTTATACTACTTGAATGATACGTGCGCTTGCGTGCGTATTCATCCGATCAGGAATCGAATGGTTCCAGTTCGAACCGTTGGAATCATCCAGTTCCGTTCGATTTAGGCTAGAGGCTAACCCTAACCGAACCGAAAAAATCGATTCCAGAGCCGGAACTGGTCGGTTCCAATCGGTTCGAAACCAAAACTAAACCGGAACCATGGTCATGTCTAGTCATATTCCCTTACTCTTTCTTCATTAACAAAATATATCTATTTAGTAGAGATTATTGAATTAAATAAAAGATATAAAAAGTGATTAACCTATATAATTTTATAGAGATGTATAATTTATACGATGCATGATTCTTAATTATCAATTAAATAATTATTCACAACTGTATGAAAACATCTCAAAACAACACATTTTACATCGTAAATTAATATAGTTTATGTTATTTCATCATTTGATATAATCAGTTATAATATCCAATAGAATGAGACTAAATCGAACAACAAATCGAACCAAAACAAACCAAAATTGAACAAAAAATGAATGATTCCAAGCTCCCAAATTGAATGGTTTTGAAACCAAATCAAAATTTAATAAATATCAAAAGAATTCCAAATGTCCACATTTAACTATCTCATATAAATTCATAAAACAATTATGAATTAACACAAATTAGGGGCGTTCATAGGATCGGGTCAACTTGTGACCCAACCCGACCTACAGGTTTTAAAAAAAATAAAAAAATTCCAACCCGACCCGACCCTAATAATATTTTTATTATTAGGTTTGATACTAAAACCTGACCCGACCCGACCCGACCCTATAATATTTTTATTATTTTTTTTAAAATTTTACTATTATTTCATTTATTTATTACTTTTTTTGTATTAAAATTTTATATATATGATAATTTTCGAGAAACAAAATAACTAATTTTTATATTTCAAATAATTAAATCATTAAATTTTTTGACGAACCGACCCGATCGGGTCTTACAAAATTTAAAAAAACCCGTCCCGACCTGATCCGTGACCACCCCTAGCACAAACTAAAAAGAAAGGAAAACTTTCAAAATTGATTAAGATTGATGCTAACACATTTTTTATTTTTATTTTGTTAATGATAAAAAGAAGGTTAACAAAATTAGATGATCATAATGAATTATAAAACAACATTTGTCCCCAGAGGGTGTGGCTTGGTGGTGTAGGGCTCAAGAACTCACCTTGAGGTCCTGGGTTCGAATTCAGTGAGTGCATTTCTTGTAAGAATCGGGGACAGCCGTAGGTTTTTCCTACCCTGATTAAGCCCGAAAAGAGTAGTTTGGTGGCGAGATTTCAACGATTTCACACACACACACACATAAAATACAACATTTATACTGTAAAAATATTATATTGTATTTGATCTAAACATTAACATTCTTGCCACATACTTGAAGTTAGAGTTGGACACCAGGTCAACCCGCATCCGCAAACTCTGTTTAAACAAGGCTCATAGGTAAGGGTGTCAAAAAGAGTTGGATCCGTCCCGGATTCGGACGACCTGGAAGGAACCAGGTCTGGTAAGACCCAGATACGTAAATTTGTTTTGTAGACCCGAGACTTTATAATTAAGACCCGGCCATAACCGGGTCCAAATGATTCCAGACCCCGGTATCCGGGACCTGGTTAAATAAAAAAATTCCCTAAATCTAATCTTCAACTTCATCATCATCAGTTCATCGTCATCATAATTTTCATTTTATTTTTTCCCTTTCTATAAAATAACAAAAAAGAAAACCTAAAAAAAAACAGTGGGAATCACATCAGTTCATCATCATCTTCAACTTCAATCTTCATCATCTTCACTATGTTCAAAATTTGGTTGTTGTTGTTGAAGTTTTATTGTTAAGTGGAGTTTTTTTTAAAAAAAAAAAAATAATGGATGAAGATACGGATCCCGATCCGGTCCGGGTTGTAACATCCTGCCTTAGCAGTGATGTTACCGGTAAGAGACAGACTAAACCCATCTCTATAAGCCTCTGGTTCTAGAAAAAAAATTCGGCTTAATGTATCTGTAACATCATGCAACATGGCCTATAGCCAGCATCCATATACAACACAAACATAAAATCTCAGCCTTATGCCGGTATCTCAACATCAACGCAATCTAAGAGTCCAACTAAAATACGACTCAGACACAATACAACTAGGGCTCTGTGCCTGAAAGTACGTATATACATAAACTTTTCTAAAATAAACTCGTGCTCAGCACGTTACAACTTATACAATCTAAAATATGGACTACTAGACTCTTTATTTTCCCTAAGACCTGGTGACTGCTTGAATGCAACGCTGCTACCCGACTGCTCCACAACTCTGAAGTCTACGGTCGACCGTTTAGGTCGCCAACCTGCAAAACTAACAAACTGTTGTGGTGTGAGTCATAATGACTCAGTAAGTAACCATGCATGAATTCTAATAATAAAACATCATATTTATATTTGATCTTAATTTATATTATAGCCTTAATTCCCAATTGGAAAAGAAAACCTCAATTGATAAGTTAATCATCCATATTTACCTAAAACTCGAATACAAAACTTTTTTATTGAAATCTTACTAATGGATGATCTCAACTTCCAATATAAATTCACTCGTGCCTATTCTGTGATCTTTATTACCTTTACAAGGTCCTTATTTACTAATCTTAATTTTGAAATCTCCTAACCTCTTTAACACTCACATTCACTTATCATTTTGTCACACTTCATATCTTCGTCATATATTTGCTTATAAACTAATCTTAGCACAAAAACAAATTCATATATTTTTACCTTCCGTTAACTGTTACCTATGAACATTGGATATCTCGTACATACGCATTCCACCATACATGCAAAGCCATAAGTATACTTCTGATACTACTTATCATGTGTCTGAACTCATGCATCACAATCACATGGTACATATATAGTATAATCAAAATTTATTATGTACTTAATTCACTTATTTACTTACATATGCTACAAATAGTATATTTTCATGCAACAACTTGAACATGTATCTCAAACATCTATAACACACATCAAGTTTTTATATTCCCATCATATTTCTGCTGCGCTATCTCTAATATCTCATTATATCTCTGTATACTCTTTGTTAATTCCGCTCAGGCATCTATTATAACTTTCTTTCTTTTTATTTTCTTGAAATATCATCAAATCGGTATTATAA
This sequence comes from Zanthoxylum bungeanum, assembly GCA_019454045.1. Lineage (NCBI taxonomy): Eukaryota > Viridiplantae > Streptophyta > Magnoliopsida > Sapindales > Rutaceae > Zanthoxylum > Zanthoxylum bungeanum. Next base: position 47,412 of record SKCR01037871.1, on the reverse strand, counting down.
AATATTCTTTCTATTCACATACTATTAACAACCGCGTACTCATGTATATAGAATCATGTTATCATACATCAATGCCTTCTAAAATACTCATTATATATAGACATACGATGCATATAAACATCAGTCATATGCTTATATGAATAAGATCACGTTATCATGCATTAACATCAACTATATGCATCTCAGATGAATTATTAGAATACATGGTTTATAAACATGATTTGTAAACCATACTCTACTTTAACATGCTGTGCTTTTATAAAATACTTTTTGAAAACCCTTTTATGAAGGACTCTTTTCTGAAAGTTTCTTTCTGAAAACTCTTTGATGAAAACTTTACTTGAAAACCAGTTCCTGCTTAAAATTCTGTATTTCTTACAAAGCTACTATTTCTGGGAACTTTATTTTCTAAAAAGCTCTTTCTGAAATATGTAACTGAAAGTTGAAATCTGAAGAACTGTTTCTAAAAAAAAAATGTTTGCTGAGAATCTGAAAACTGAAAACTATTTCTTGTACTTCTTTCTAAACTCTTTTTTTTTGAAAACTGAAATCTGAAATCCTTTTTCTGAAAACCGAATCTTCGCCCGTAGGTGCATCTCCGCCCGTAGGCGCATCTCAGCCCGAAGGCCCATCTCTGCCCGTAGGCGCATTTCCGCCCAGGAATATACCATCTGAGCGCTGAGGATCTAGAGGCGTCCCCCCAGTCCTCCACATGTGCACAAGTATATAAATCTGTCAATTCCAACAATGTAAAACTGGGATGGGTCAAATCCCAAATCCCGAATCCATATGGTATCCGTAAATTTCATCTATGTCTCAAGTTACATACTGGGGTGAGGTTTTACCTCATGCCCCGTAAATCACGTAAAAATCGCTGATAAACTTTTTAAGACATAAGTCAAATCTCAAAACTGTAAGAAACTTTTTCTGAAATACTTTTCTTTCAAAAACATTTGAAAATATTCTTTGTAACACTTGGAATCTGAAAAACATTATTAGCTTTAACTCAACTTCTGAAAGTCACAACATATAAATATGCATATGCATTTGTTATACTATCATACATGTACCTACATTCATTCTTACATAATTATGATACATTGAGACTATTCATGGACATGCATATTCGATGCTCACACAAAACTTATCTTGATAGTCATATTTATTTATATACTTACATACATATAAATCAACATGCTCAAGATCTAATTTACATATATTAATATGCATATATACTATGTTCATTTAAACATGCATCGAGATACTTGTACACAAAACATATACTTACTATATACGAGCGTACTTATTTCTCCGTGCATACTTAACCGTTTTTTTTTGTACTTATATGCTTACTTCTTTACAATTTATCATTCTTTAACTTTGATCTCATTCCCTAGGGTGTAGTTTCTACAATCCCCAAACCCAAGTATCCTTATATTATACTAATATATATTTGCCCACATATCGTACGCAATATACTTTATCATTTTTTTATACTTTCAATTTTTAGGCTTGATAATATCGTACTCGCATATAATCATATATATATAAATATATATACACACACACACACACATTTGGGTCTCAGGTTATGCATATGCCTATAGAATTCATTTGCTATCTAAATTCGAACAAACACATCACAAGTATTTATCGCATGGATTACTTACACCTATAAAATCATATACACAAACATGGTTGTTCCCCTCTTTTCTCACATGTATCTGTATCTGTACTAGCATACATCTGACTTTATCTAACTTGGGTTCATACATCTAATGTTTCCATATACTTATACATAATAACATTTCTGTCTCACATAAACATAACATTATTCATATGCTCTATCTATATATACTGGTTTATACCTACCTATGTATCTCTTTACTTCTATATGCTCATGCTTATCTTTTGCTCATACATATACTTATAACTACTTGTTCTTATCTGTATGTATGTATATATATATACACACACTTGTGCACTTATATACACATGCCTATTTCTCATACATTCATCTTTATGTGTGCGTGCGCGCGCGTGTGTGTGTGTGTGTGTGTGTGTGTGTATGTATATGTTTCATGCATATAACTATATACAACTTTATTATATTACTGATTTCGAACAACATTAAATCTCTTAAGTATTCGTAGCATGAGTTACTTACTTGGCTTCGAGGACACTCCTAACATGGATCCGATATGTCAAAATAAGTAACAAAACATGGTCAGAACTGTTACTTGCGGAACTTTAGACATTTCTATAATAAACTACGGGTCTTCCCTGAATAATCAAGTCAAGTACGAAACTTGTCAAATTTTTTCCCGATTCATCTAAAATCACTCAAATACTCATTCTAAGTCATTACACATTGTTCTAAACTGACTCGGTTGCTTAAATTCTCGATTTACGCGTTTACAGAAAATCTTGCGGAAAAGTTTTCACAAACACTTCGGAAGGGTCTCAAACCCTCCGAACTTATCCGGAACTATTTAATTATCTTCGCAATACCATATTTATATCATCTTTATAATTAAGGTCATCTATGCTCAGTTGCGCGAGAAATTCCGTTTTACTGGAAATTCACAAATTCTACCGGATCGATCTAATTTATTCTGTTTCCACCCGGATTCTACCACATGCATCGTTTTAACATATTATAACACATCCAATTCATTTCATGTCAATTTGCTACACTACGGAACTACCGGAAGCATCCGAATATAAATCGATAAACTTTAAAATAACACATTTTTAATGGAGAGTCGTACCAAAATTCTGAGGGCATATTCAGACTCCCAACGGCCATACGAACGCGCTGGTGTCATCAGAATTCCGATCGGAGCTACTGCTCAATTTACATGCCATCGAGCACGGATTGGAAAAACCATCACCACCATCTCGTAGTACTCGTCTAGGGCTTCGATTTGGCTGGTGGCTCGGGTCATGAAACGAACCGACGAGCCGGAACCGTGAAACCTATTTTCTAATTTTTTTCTCCCTTCCAGCGCTTTTCCGGCCACCTTTTGGGGAATTGCTAGCCACCACATGGCCGGCCTGCACTGGACGAAGCCGACGATGCCGATGCGCACCACCAGAGGTGGCCCAATGGCCGTCCGCCGGCTTCATTTCTCTTTTCTCTCTCCTCCATCTCTCTCTCTCGCAAGTCACTGGTTTCTTTCTTTTGCTTTTTTTTTTCCATTTCCTTTTTCTGTATTTCTTTTCTTTTTGAGTTAAAAAAATGGTAAAAAAAATATCTACAACCGAAAATTACCAAAATGCCCTCACTTGAAAGGGTATTTTCGGAAATCAGTGATTTTGAAGCCTTTCCGGCGTGATTTTGCTCAACGTGAAAGTTGTTCATCTCGGAAAAATGAGTCTAATGGTTCAAGAATCAACTCAATCGGAGTTTTTTTTGCTATTTGCGTGACTGAAATTGTAAACTTTACGCGTACAATAAAAATCACGTAACTGATTTTTGATCCCACGTGTTTTCCAACGCGACGAATACTCATAATATATTATTCCACTCATATTCCATCACTTAAACACTTACCCGCTAATGTCTCTCTGTTCCGAGACCGCAATTTCGGTCCGAGAACTCTTCCAGAATTATCCCGAAAATCTGGGATGTTACACTGGTTTACCTGGGTCCGGACATTGATGAGTTTTCCCAGGTCCAAATCCGGACCTGGGACGGCATAAATAGATCCAGATCCGTCCGGACCTGTGTCTGGATCTGGATATTTCCATCCCTACTAATAGGTGCCGGTATGGCGTCCTAGCCTGGTACGACCCACAAAGTCAGTTGGCTATGTCATGCCGGTCCGCCCAAAAAATGGGAGGCCCAGAACGCCAACGTAGGCCTCGGGCCCAGCGAGTCATGTGGCCTATGCCCACTAACTCATGGACTTATTTTTTCATTTTTAGTGGTTTTTTTTTTTATATAAAAATATTTAAATAACTTGTTAAAATTTTAAAATAATCAAAATACTTTGACATATAAATTATAATAAAAGCTCACAAAATTATAATATTTCCATAAAATTAATTGATTAAATCGATGTATTATTTTTAAAAAAATGATAGAATTTAAAATTGAATGAATAAAATAACAATAATAATAAGAAGAAAATAAAACAAACAATATATCACTAAATACTAATAATACAATTCAATTCTAACAATGTATAATTTATATGTTGTTAGTTAATGATATTGTTTGAATAATTTTTCGTCAAAGAGCGTGTAAGGTTCAGACCTCCTAAGACAAAGTCCCAGCAAGATGTGTTTGATTAAGTTAATATGCCTCCAAGGGGCACAAGCACACAAATTACAATCATAGGGTTACAAAGCTAAGAAATTAAAATAAAATGCTCATTTTGAGTCTTCATTTTTCGGTGCTTTCTTCTTCCCACGTTTGAGTTTTTTATAGTGGAGCTCGGTTAACTGCTCAGACGATTTCAATCCGCAAAATTTTCCGCAACTACTGGATCATGACTCTAACTGCCGGGTTAGGCGCCATAACTGCCAGACCGTGGGGAACTGTCAAATGACGCATGAAGAACTGCCAAGTCGTGGGTAGTAATTGTGGGATCAACTGCAACCTTTGGTGGTCGTCCTAACTGTTTTTTTGTCATCATAGTCGCTGCGTCGTGTGGTGATCATTCTAATTGCTTTTCCCATTTTCGTTATTTTTTTGCAAATTGCATTGTAATACTCGCTTGTCTTAATTGCTTTTTGTCCCTTGACATGTCCATTCTTTTCGCCTCCTATTAACTCGTACATTCTAGGACGATTTTCTTCGCCAACAATTATCTCCCAAATTAACCTTGATTGATTTGGAATATGAAATCGAGATGAATTTCATAGCTTGGGTTAGGGGAGCATCTAAGAGCCGTATACGGGCTTCAGCCTGCTGGTGTTTGTCATATCTTGTCATTTGCGCGTACCAAGGGTCGTCTTTTACCCTTCCCTATTTGAATCCATCATTCCCTCAATAAATACGCGACCATCCTAACACGTCTTTTCAGAAGGCCATCATGGCACCAATTAATGCGCCGTTTTCATTTCACTCCATCAAATCATGTCAAACGACGCCCTTTTCGTTTCCCGCTCTTTTTCTTTCACCAAATTAGGCCGTGACATCTGTCCTAGGGTGAACTCTTCACCTTTTCTATATAAGGGCTTGGCTTGTCCTTGTTATCACTTTACTTTCTACTCCGTTGTAAAGTTCTCCTCTCTCATGCCTTTAATCTTCTGTGCTAATGGCGTCGTCTTCTTCTGCTTCCCAAAAGGCCACTTCCAATTTCGGCAATTATCAGGTGGCATTGGGTGACTCCTTGGTGGGTGTTTTTGGCATCCATACCTTTAATGAAAACTACGGCCAGTGTTCTCTAGGCTCTATCTTTATGGATGCCAATGCCATTACTACGACCCCTTTAGCTAAATTGTTTACTTCCACTTCCAACCTTCATTTTTCAGAACCACTGAACGTCTCTCCCATAGCTCAGTTTAACTCCATCCTCAAATGGCCTACACATGATTCTTCATTTGAGACCTGATTCCAATGTATGTTGTTGCATGCGGATACTCACACTTTTCTTGAGGAACATGGCTTCCTTCCTCTCATCGACCTTTCATAAGCTTTGCCCTATTTTGATCCAAATCTATTCCCCACCTCACTGCTCTTCTGGTCTTCCGACTACAACGTCTTCATCTTCCCTTCTGGTCCTTTAACCATTACCCTTTGTGACATCAGTGCTCTGAATCATTTCTGCTTGCACGCCCTTTCATTTCCCCCATCCTTCAATGAACTCTTCGTCCTTAACGTCCTATTCTGCTTCTTTCGTGTATTTTCTAAATCGGCCGGCCCGGTTTCAGTGTTAAAGTATACGACTTTCCTTCATTACTGGCTGTGTAAATATATCATTTGCGCGCCCAGTCAGAAACCCGTGGGGAGTTATCTCCCTATTTTGTCGGACCTTGCCAACAATCATCATTTGGACCTGGCTTCCTTTTTGTTGGCCACTATTTACCGTGGGTTGGCCGTTCTTAAAAACCAACTTCGGTCTAGGGCTTTGCCGACCGCCTCTGGCCCTCTCTGGCTTGTTCAGCTTTGGCCTAGAACCTATTTCACAGTCTTTGGCTCAATTGAGTCGAGTCATTTGTATCCTTGTACTGGTCTTTTGTTGGCCCAATTTAGGCCAACCTCACTCCTTCCTCGCACCGTTTTTGAATACTTCTACACCCTTTCTCGGGTCCCTTCTTTCTTTCCTTTCTCCCTGGGTGACATCTCTTCTTTTATCCATGAACTTCCCAATTCAGAGGAGGATGAGTCGACCCATTGCATATGGCGCAAGTTTTTATGCAGACGCGATCTGATTCATGATATATTGACAGAGGCCAATGGATGGGCTGGAGTGGAGGTCTATTCGCTTAACTTCACTGCCCGTCAGTTTGGTCTTTTTCAATGATGGCATCTTTCATTCTTTCATTCGCGTTCAATTTTATTGGATCGTTTTAGAGTTCTTTCGCTTTCAGACATAGATCAATGCTTGTCAGAGACCCGTTCTTTACTATCTTCTTTTTCGGAGGCCCCATTTTCTCATTGTACTTCAGTCCATCCTCTCTTCGACCATTTTTGGCCGTCTAGTCATGAGAGACTTTTTTCTTTGCCCTCTCTGTGGATCTTTTCCAACATGTCATTTTCCTCAAGGCCCTCGAAAATGGCGGGAAGCCGATAGAGAAAGCCTGATCGAAGAATATCAAGCAAGTTAAATGGAAGCAGCCTTCCCCAACCCATAGCTTCGATTCAGACGTGCCCTTTATACGTCGGGCTAAGGTATAAACTGAAACTTTTGTCCCCCTATATGTTGGGCTAAGGTACAATCTGGAATTTTCTAAGTTTTGTATCTTGTGCAGGTGCTTAGGGCAGAATCATCTTCTTCCATGCTCGAAATAACTCCAACTCTGGGGCCCAAGCTCCCATGGTTGAAGGTCTACTGGGGGAAACCGTATCTACCGTAGTCCCGATCGTTCAATTTCCATCAGATTAGGACGAATCGGTCGAGATTCCAATCATTGAACACCCATCAGAATGGGATGAAGCAGCTGATGCTACCTATTCGACCAGAGCCGACCCTCAAGGTACAGAGTTAAGTATAGTATTAGACTGTTCACGCCCACTTGTTGATGAAATCTCAAGGGACCATCCCTTATTTGAATGTCGCTCGTTGGAAGATCATGTTCCAACTGTGCAGGATCCAGATGAGGAGCCTATTTGGCCAGAGGATGAGCCTATTTGGCCTAATAAATGCCCTCTTTGGCGTTATCTCAAACTGCTTTATCCCTTGGTACGTAAATTAACTTCTTGCGGGGTTTACAATGAGTTATAGGGATGTAGGAGGCCTTTTTAGTTTGGCCGAATTGGAATTACTGGAAGAGGCTCGTTCTAAGTATAAAGACGATATACTTCGTCGCATTTATGAAGAGATGAAGGTTATTCATGTTTCTGACTCTTCTGATTCTGATCCTTCTACATAGGCCTATCATGCGCCCACGCCGCGACAATAATCATCTCATCGGGCAGTGTCCCATGTCCATTCATTGCAATAAACATCGACTCCTGAATGGCCGTCGTTTGACTCCTGAATGGTCGTCGTCCTCGGCTCCTTCGTCTTCTCCTCTTCGGGAGACATCTTCTACTTTTTCAACTCAACAACCTGTTGCTTCTTAACGGTCGTCTTCTTTAGCTTCTTCATCTTCACCTCTTCGGCTGGCATCTCCTGTTCCTTCAACTCAACAACCTGCTACCCCTAAATGATCGTCATCTTCGGCTCATCTGTTCTCTCATATTTCCCTAAGGGTAGTACCTGCGATGCCACTTGAGGTTCTTATGGCAATTTCCACTGAGCCGTCCAGTCCTGCTCACAGGCCCGAAGCTGTAAGAGATTTTTCCTTATCCTTTTCTTTCACCATTCTTTGGTTATCACTTTTTAATCACTTTGTCAATTGCTTCTATGGAGGTGTCTGATCCACTGCTGTAATCGGTCCAAGACATCTTGAACGATCTTAATCGGCTATCTTCTACTCCACATCAGTCCTTCTTGCCTTCGGCCCGAGCTACCACAGACTTGGCTACTCTTCGGGAAGTCATCAGTCAATATGCTTCCCTTACTACAATGGAGATCGGTCAAGCAGCTATGCCAGAAAACATGGTCAAGTTAGAAAAGGTCTCCCCAGAGTTAAATCGTCTGCTGGGTCTTCTTATCCTATCAATAACAGTGGAAAACCGGCTCCTTCTTCAGGACATTCAGAATGAGATTCTAGCTCTTATTCTTCGTTATGACAACATACATAGTCAGAAGTTTGGACTTCGTTCTTCTATGGTCAAAAGGGAAAGACTCTGTGATTCTCTTGACACTTTTCGCCAAACTATACAAGAGACCACAAATGAAATGATGATTGAGGAGTCGATATTAGTAGACCTAGAATGATAATTTCAGGATATCCAGCGCCTTATGATGAGAGTCGCATGAGAAGGGAAGCCAAGATAAAAACTTTTACCCCTCATTTGATGGAGGTGGACACTCTTATGGCGAAATACAAAGATTTGGTTGTAGTTGACTTTGAAAAGAGCTTGATCGATTTGGCAGTGGCCGACGTGGAGATGCAAAAAGAATGGAATCACTTGAGGGAAAAGCTTAATGGCCATGTATTTATGTGTTGTTAGGACGTTATGTCATCCTTTGATGTAAATTTTGTCCAATATAAATGAAATTACAACATTTATTTACTTTGTGTTTATTTCATTTCGTCAGTACTTTCATTCAGAGGATATCACATTCTCATGTTCCTATAATGAAGGCATGTATTTTTTCAAGTATTTTCCGTTTATCGCTCTGACATGTATTCCTCCATTTAAAATTTTCAAATGGTAGGCCCCGTTTGGTAGCATGTTTTCTACCTCGAATAAGCCCTCCCAATTAGGTGCCCATTTGTCATATGTCAGATTCTTGTCACCTAGTGGTAGTATAGTTTTCCATACTAACTCCCCATTTCTGAACGATTTAGCCACGACTTTCCGATTATATTCCTTGGCCATCTTCGTCTTCTGTGCTTCCAAATGATTGATGACATCGCATTTGACATCGTCCAATTCTAATAAATTTTGGATCATAGATTCGCTATAATTTTCCTTCGTCAATTCTTTTTGCAATGCCACCCTAGTGGATTTAATATTAACTTGAACCGATAATACGATTTCTTGACCATATACTAATTGAAATGGCGTGACCGAGGTAATTGTTCAAGGTGACATCCTATAAGGCCATAGAGCCTGAATTAAGTATTCATCCCATCGCCTGGTATTGTCTGTTATCATTTTTGGATCAATCATTTGAGGGTTTTGTTGGATGATTCTGCCTGACCATTTGACTAGGGATAGTATGGAGTAGTGTTTACCAGCTGGACCCCGTATTCGGTCAGAAAACTCCTAACTTTTTTGCCGTTCAAAGAAGTACCGCGATCCATCATTAATGTCTGAGGAATACCGAATCGGTGGATAATATGCTCTTTTATGAACTTGATAATTTGCTCTTGTGAAATCTCTACTACCAGAATTGTTTCCACTCATTTGGTGAAGAAATCTATGGCGAAGATAATGAAGGTATGTCTTTTTCTAGATACGGTATAAATTTTCCCTATAAAATCAATCGCCCATCCCATAAATGGCCACGACTTAACAGCAGTGACCATTTCGGTCGATGGTGCTCTCTGAATGGGCCCATAATTCTGAAAAGCAATGTATCCCTTAACATACAACACACACGATTCTACCATTTTCGGCCAATAATATCTGCTCCTTATGATTAACCACCTCATCTTTATCCCGGCCTGGTAAGCCCCACAAACCCATTCGTGTATTTCGGCCATACTAGTCTTGGATTTCGATGACCCTGCACATTTTTGTTGGACAGTTATGACCCATAGCGTCACTATTTGTACAGATCATGGTGTTGTTGTAAAAATTAACTATGTGACAAAGGAGATTATTCTCTTATCATTTGTGATTAGATCAACCAGATGTATAAATGATAGGAGGTCCTTATGATTAGTTCCTAGATTGAGATGATATGAGTGTTGGACAATTATGACCCATAGCGTCACTATTTGTACAGAAAATTAACTATGTAATAAAGAGATTGCACTCTTATCATTTGTGATTAGATCACCTAGATGTATAAATGATGAGAGGTCCATATGATTTGTTCATGGACCGAGAATGATATGAGACAATATCATTCCACGACGGATAAATCATTAAATATCCCTAGTCAGAGTATTATCGAGATTGGACATCGATAAATACGTAAAAGACTAGTATTACACTTGTGCGCGTTTGTGAGGGCACAACGGCATAGTTCTAATATATTTGGGTATATGATACTCATGCAAGTGTAATAGGAGGTTTGTTTCACCGATGGTACGGGAAACAGCTTCGCTCTGGATTGACCCCCACGGAATCCCATTGGTAGTATGACTATGTGTCTACGGGAGTCTGCAATCAGGGTAGGTGTATTTGGTCTTAACCTGAGACTTGCACCACTAACACTTGCGACAATCAATGTACTTTAGTTGAGGTCGTCCAGGGCTTTAACCGGTTCTGCGTACGCCGATACTGGGTATATTGAGAATCGTAGTGTGTTGGGTGTGATGTCAAGACGGAAGTATCACTCCAGTCATAGTGGAGATGACAGTCACGTAGGATACGGAAACTCGTTCTCTTAAATGCTCGAGCTATCGGGATATTATGACTAGGTCATGTTTATCCGATTATAGAGACTAGTTACCAGACATCTGATATGTGCTTCGTACGGGGCAGACACAATTCCAGCCCCAGGCCTAGCACGTGATCATTCGATACTGGATCGAAATACATAATACTACGGTATACTACGCTTGATATAGATCACGTATTCTTATAAGGATAGTTCTAGAGAATTGGGTAGGCATGGCGCTTTGCTAGAAGCCAACCTTGTCTTGTAAATCGGTATAAACGTAATACGAGGTACTTACGTGTTCGGATAGTCCGACGACCGAATTTACTGCCAACATATCCGGAGATCTCATGGGTCGGTTCCCAAAAATTCACCGATGATGTATGACTCGCACTTTAATTAATCTGGGATTAATTAGTAGAGAGAGAAAATTAATATGGGATTAATTTGATGAGAGAGAAAATTAATCTGGGTTTAATTACGGAGATATTTTATCCAGGATAAAATATTATAAAAGAGAGAGAACGATTAATTTGGAATTAATTGATAAAATAATATATCTGATATATTATATGAAATTAGATTTCGACGCGGAATTAAAATTGGATTTTAATTCGGGCGAACGAATTAATTTAGAATTAATTCGTTAGCGACGTGAATAGTGATTTCGCTAGGCATAATCATTTAATTACGACGCGATGGAAAATTCGTTAATTTGGAATTTGCGAACCCGAGCCCGAGAGTGATTACGAGCGGGTTCGCATTTCGAATTCGAGCGCGGCACGCAAGTCACATCAAGCGTCAAATCACTAGTCGCATCAATTGTCAAATCACTTGTCACTTTGAGTGATGTGATGTGACATGACATGTTGTCACTTTATTAAAGTGACTTGATGTGAATAGTGATATGATATGATTGAAAAGCACTTTTTACTTTTTGACTTTTGGTAAATGGATTTGATTTGATTTATTTGTTTTGTTTTTGGAAAATAAAATAAATATATAAATGAAACATTTCCTTCTCTCTCATATGGCTTGGAAATTCGGTTCTCTCTCTCCCCTTGGAAGAGGCTTCACGGTTTTACCAAGTTTGGAGCCAAAAATTCTTCTTCTCTCTCAATCGGTCTTGGACCATTTCTTCTCATTTTTTTTTTAGTTTGATCACACTAAATGAAGAAGAAAGAGTGCTAGCACACCATGGGTCATTACAAGGTGATATGGAAGTGAGTTTGTGAGCATGGAAAGCTTGAAGCTTGGAGCTTCAATGGTGTCCACCCATGGCCGAATTTTGGACCTTTAAGGAGCCTCAAAACCGAGCCATTACATGTCTTGGAAAAGCCATTGCCGACCTTTGGAGAGGGCTTGAAGGCTTGTATTCTTCATTTCATCAAAACCCATCAATGTGAGTATGTATTCCGCCATTATTCCTTGATGTATTCATGGGTTTTTGTGCTTGAATTTGTTGATCTTGGGACCTATATTAGAAACCAACAATGGTATCTATGAGCTAAGTTCAAGCATGAAAAAGTTATGGTTAAAATTAGGTAAACTCAATTTGAGCATCAATTGGTTAAATTGTTTGATATAGCATGCTTGAATGAGGTTGAATTGATGTTGTGCATGATCAATTTCATGAAATTTGGTTGGATCCATTTTTCCCCAAATTTGGGCATGACAAATTGGGTAAAATCAATTGAAGCATGATTTGGTTAAATTTATTGATTAAGTATGCTTATATATTGATGAATTGAAGTTGTGTATGTTCAATTTCATGGAATTTGGTTGGATTCATTTTTCCCCAATAAAGTGTTGGCCAAAATTGACAAATTGGGTAAACTTGATTTTGAGCATGTTTGATGAAATTGGATGATTTAGAATGCTTAAAGTATGTTTAATTGAAGATTGATTGGATCAATTTGATGAAAATTAGTTTGGAACAATTTTCCCCAAATTGCTTATGTTGGCCGAATACATATAACCCATAAAGTCTTGGAATTTTTTGATTTTTGAACATTGGATTTGTTGGAAATCATTCGGGAATATGATTGAATGTCGATTGTGAAATTAATTGGATTGAATTCGAATCGGACGTAAGATCCCCAAATTGCCGAGAGACTTTAAAGCATGTAAAATGGGTTTGATTTTGATAAATTGTGTTGGACACTATTTGATGTAGAAATGCATGATTAAGTATGCTAATTGATGTTTTAGAAATATTAATTAGGTGGTTAATTATGTATGACACTTAGGTTAATTAATTATGAAATTTGGAATTTTATAAGTTAATTAATTGGGCTTGTTTTTGGAAATTGGGCCTTATAAGTTGTAATTGGGCTTTTGGGCTTTGTTTTACAAAGTTGGGTTTAGGAAAAATTGGTTGGATCCAATTAGGCCCAAAACCGCATCCATAAAGTCCAATTATGACTTAATGGACCTTAATTATTTAATTGGGCCTAATGGGCCAAAATTAATTTAAAGGCTTATGGGGTAACTCCCGGATTGTATTTTGGTTATTTGGTTTGACCCGAGTTGACCAAAAGTCCACGCCTTAAGAAATTAATTAAAAGCCCATTGGACTTTAATTAAATAAACGTTGGACGTTAATTGGGCTTTGAGACCCATAATGATTGAATTTGGAATTTAAATCGTAGAAGGTTCGTTAATAAAAGTGTAATATTTAATTTGGAATTAAATAGTGAATTAGAATTAAATGCGTATTAAATTGGATTTAATTATGTAGTTTAATTTAATTCGAGAATTCGTACTTTGAGTACTTATTCGCAAAACGAGTTTGACTCGAGCAAAAATCAAATCGTTGTTTGAACATTGGATGATCACTATTATCAGATTAATTAATTGGATTAGATTGATTGATAACATGCTTGTATGAATACATGGTTGCGATGCATGAATAATGTATATCGGATGGATATTAGTCGGGTGAGACAATTTTGGAAATTGTAATAAATTTGATTTATTAATTGGACCTGCGTGTCCAGCCTTATCACCTCTATACTTTTTGTATTCTCTTCTCACCTATTCCCCTCAATATAAATGAGGTTTCTTTAGAAGTGTAGTGTAACGGGTAGAAGTAAATACATGTGCTAGCTTTGGAGAGAGAAAATGAGAGATTTGATCTAGGATCAATGTAAAGTATCCATCCGCATATCATTATTATTTTATTTCATATACGCTTTATTATGTGTTTAGAATGCATGTTTAAGGGTGTATGATGATGAGACCTTAACAAAGATAATAAATTGGTTGCCAATTTGCACGCGAAAAACCCTCAAATAATATTAAGCGTCTTTCCTTCCATTGAGTTATTTTACTCAAGATCTAAGACGGCATTGGTTTGTTGGCCAAAGTCAAGGCCTTTGTTTGTCGAAGATGTGTTTGAATCACGAAGGCTTTGTTCCATATCAGTGTCTTGTCCAAGTTGTGGTTTGTTGGCCAAAGTCAAGACCACTTCTTATCCATCGACATTGATTACGAAGCTTTCCATGGTCAATGGGTTCCGCTTAACTGGGATCATTACGCTTGTTGTGCCAAAGCCAAGGCTTAGTTGATTCAGAGGAAAAAGGTTAGGTAATACATTGGATGTATTGGCATATATAAGATATATGTTTCGGACTTGGACGTCCTCCTACCGGATCTAGGAATTGGATTGGATCCAATTGATCTTAGAGATATACCTAGTTAATTATCATACAATTTGTTGGCCAAAGTCAAGATTGTATGATATTTAACGGGATCTTAGCCCACTAGGAAATACGGTTTCCCGAGTACTCGACAGAGGGTTAGAGGCTCGCCGGAAAATAGTGGGAGGCAATAATTGAATTAGCAATACTCGTTTAATTACTCGCCATACGCGCTCATTCAAATTATTTCGTCGTTAGATTAAATGTTAGTTGGACTAATATTTAAATTGTTGTTTTAATAAACAGTTGGACTGTATTATAGTTGATTGTATATAATTGAATTATATTAATCAATATATTTGAATTAATTAATTTCAGTTTACAGTTGATTTTATAATTGGAATAGTAATCAATGTAATTGAGGTTAATTAATTTAAATTATATTTGATTATATAGTTGGACTATTATAATCATTATAATCAATAGTACCACAAATCGTTGATTAAATAGTTGGACTATTAGAATCAAGATGAAATGAAAGATTAGTGTTTAAAACAGAATCCTGGGTGAAAATGTATTTAAACGACTTTAATTTTCAAATTGGGAATAATTTCAAGATGGTCTTGGAAATTAATAAGTAATTTTATTTGATAAAATAATGAATTATGCCTAAAGCCCGGAGTTAAGCAAATAAGTGGAATATGAGATTTGGAATATTCATATAATGATAATTATAGTGCTTATCCATTATACTTTGATTTTAGAAAGTACTAAAATTGCAATAAATAATTCTTGGAGAATTAATGACTATTCTCAAGGAGACAAAGTCAAACTTTGCAATTAGGCAAGTTGTGCAAGGCACACCTTACTTCGATATTCTAGAAACCCGAGGCTTGGCCAAAGGCTACTGGAATGTGAAAATTGGCAAAGGCAAAATCATTATAATCTTTTGGGAAGATAAAAGGATATATCCTAAGAAGGAATGAAGACGATCAAGGCTCTTACTTCAAATATGTTTTTCATAATTATGTTCACAACTAGTATTGAAATTGGATTTTAAATACTTAGTGTGATACATAAATATGTACTGATGTGCAGAATCTGCTTTAAGCAGAATACTGACTTCAGACGAGATTACTCTGCGAATTGAAAACGGGACGATAGTCGCTGTTTTAACCGTAGATACCTAAGTTTAGGAACTGCCCTTCGGGTGTATACTTAAATTAGGAAACTGTTAAAATGTAACTAGTTTGACTAGAAACATTATCTCTTATCTCGTATAACCCGCTGCGGGTGTACCTTTATATTCTAGAACACTAAAGTGTTTTATTATATAAAGATGATATTGAGATAAACACATTAGATGTGAATAACAACATTTATATTTTTAATATAAATAATCTCAAATATATAACATGACAAATAAATAGCTCAAACTGATTTGATCAGTTAAGAAACTAATTATGGCATTGTGTCTGGGACAAAATCAAACAAGACTCGTATATCCACACTTTCGAAGAGTGGGTACTAGGACTAATTTGATTCCATTCAAATAAAGTCTACGAATCTAGTTTATTGGGCAAAGTGCCTATAACACTATTTACTTGGTAAAAGTGTAAATGCCACTGATCTGTTAGCCCTAGTTCATAGTGAAACAAGTGGGTCCATGTCTAGCTAGGCTAGAGGTGGATATGAATATTTCTTGACCTGTACGGATGTGGCATCGCGTTATGGTTGTGTTTTTTTTTGAAACACAAATCGGAAACTCTTTCAGTTTCGACACGAAATAGACAAACAGATCAGCTAAAGTATTAAACCGTCACGGTAAGACTGTAATGAAAATACTTAGGCAGTAAATTTCTCATATACTTAAAAGAGTATAGTATTCTTTCAATGAGGACTCCTCCCGAACACGTCATTTTGACGGTGTGTCCGAACAGGATTAACCGAATTTTGTTAGACATAATAAGGTTAATCACGAGTCCCTCTGAGCTACCATTTCCTTCAACGGATAAGCTTTAAACAGTGCAAGAACTTATTTTGAATAAGGTTCCATAATAATCTGTTTGACAGATATCATATTAGATATGAACGGGAAAGAAACTGGGTTTCTCATTCCTGACCATTTGGGTATGCTTGGCATATGTTTGGATGATACCAAACTAAAACCCAAATAGGATAAGTGCCAATTGTAGGTCATCCTAGGGATACCATAAGTATTATACTTATACACCTCACATGAGAATAATTAGATTGTTGCTCACCATGCGGTTTTTCTAAGAGGAATACTGATATGCAGTGGTAAGTGGGAGGATAGTATAACTCGATGAAAATCAGAGTAATATTGTTCAAGGCACCGAATCTTAATGGAACATGAATAGTTCATCAAGGATGCAACTATGACCATTAATCTTCGAATACACAAGAACCGCGTAAGTCGGAGAGAGTCAGAAAATAACCTGGGGTATGGGTTTCTGATCTCACCTCACAAAAGATGTCTATCTTATTGAGGAATACCAACTGGCTACGTATAAGGAAGTGATACTAGGTATCGACTCCCTTATTATGGCATAGTGCTATATAATCTGAAATGGATTTCATGTATATCAACCAGTTTGGATACTAGTTGATGTACCACAAGGCATTGTGCCTACTGGTACTATATATAGTCTTCAAGGAAGACGTACATGGAAGGCAACATACCAACGTATAAAGCTAGGCTTTTAACGGAAAGGTATCGTTATCGACATTGTGTTGATTACGATTCAACCTTTTACCTATTGCCACGGTAAATCCATTTGGATAATGCTTGCTGATGCGAGCATGAGTTCTTGGAATTATCGTTTTGATGTAATCATAATGGTGTATGATTTAATTCAAAACGAAAATGATTCTTGTGTAAATAAAAGGGTTAGTGGGAGCGCACTGACAGTGGCTGTCCTATAAAATAATGATAATATGTCATTTCTTGGAAATGATATTACCATAAAATAAATATCGGTGAGAGCTTGGTTTTCGAAATACTCTCCATGGAACCGTACATTGAAAAATGTACAAGACCTGGTGTATCATACGCTTTGAGCATATGGATTCACAAACAGGACAAATTGAGTGATAGTAACTGGATTGATATTAGGAACATCCGTTAGTATCTTAGAGAACTAAGGATGCTGTCTTAGTCTATGGAGAAGGAGAACTTGAAGTGACTGGGATCACTGTAGCAAGTTTCCTATAACCGATAAAGATGACTAAAAGTCTCAAACGGTACTATACAGTTAGAATAACGGTGCAGTGAGCTGGAAATCTTCCAAGCAAGATACTGTTACCGAATAAACAACAAATGCGGGTTAATTGCAGCAGCTGAGGCAGCAATTGAAGTCATTTGGGTCGATACATATCTAATTAGATTAGATATAGTTCTGTTAGCAGCTGAGCTAGCATCAGCACAGGCTAAAGAATTAATGGTCTCATCAACTACCCAGATACATACTTACATATTCATCTGATTCGTTCGGATCATACATCGTGGCGATGTGATGATCGAATAAATCGCATCAGATAATAATCATGCAAATCCGCTGACGAAAGCTTTTCTCAGCAGTTTGAGCCAACCGTACATAGTTCGGGTGTCAGACACTCGAGTGACTGGCTATAGGCCAAGTGGGAGATTGTTGGACAATTATGACCCATAGCGTCACTATTTGTACAGATAACGGTGTTGTTGTCCAAATTAACTATGTAATAAAGGAGATTGCACTCTTATCATTTGTGATTAGATCACCTAGATGTATAAATGATGAGAGGTCCCTATGATTTATTCCTGGACCGAGAATGATATGAGACAGTATCAGTCCACGAAGGATAAATCATTAAATATCCCTAGTCAGAGTATTATCGAGATTGGACATCGATAAATACGTAAAAGATTAGTATTACACTTGTGCGCGTTTGTGGGGGCAACGACATAGTTCTCATATATTTGGGTATAGGATACTTATGCAAGTGTAATAGGAGGTTGTGTTTCACCGATGGTACGGGAAACAGCTTCGCTCTGGATTGACCCCCGCGGAATCCCATTGGTAGTATGACTATGTGTCTATGGGAGTCTGCAATCAGGGTAGGTGTATTTTGTCTTAACCTGAGACTTGCACGCTAACACTTGCGACAATCAATGTACTTTAGTTGAGGTCGTCCAGGGCTTTAAACGGTTCTGCGTACGCCGATACTGGGTATATTGATAATCGTAGTGTGTGGGTGTGATGTTAAGACGGAAGTATCACTCCAGTCATAGTGGAGATGACGGTCACGTAGGATACGAAAACTCGTTCTCTTAAATGCTCGAGCTATCGGGATATTATGACTAGGTCATGTTTGTCCGATTATAGAGACTAGTTACCAGACATCTGATATGCGCTTCGTACGGGGCAGACACAATTCCAACCCCAGGCCTAGCACGTGATCATCCGATACTGGATCGAAATACATAATACTACAGTATACTACGCTTGATATAGATCACGTATTCCTATAAAGATATTTATGGAGAATTGGGTAGGCATGGCGCTTTGCTAGAAGCCAACCTTGTCTTGTAAATCGGTATAAACGTAATACGAGGGTACTACGTGTTCGGATAGTCCGACGACCGAATTTACTGCCAACATATCCGGAGATCTCATGGGTCGGTTCCCAAAGATTCACCGATGATGTATGACTCGCACTTTAATTAATCTGGGATTAATTGTAGAAGAGAAAATTAATCTGGGATTATTTGATGAGAGTGAAAATTAATCTGGGATTAATTACGGAGATTATTTTATCTAGGATAAAATATTAATAAAAGAGAGAGAACGATTAATTTGGAATTAATCGATAAATAATATATCTGATATATTATATGAAATTAGATTTCGACGCGGAATTAAAATGGATTTTAATTCGGGCGAATGAATTAATTTAGAATTAATTCGTTAGCGACGTGAATAGTGATTTCGCTAGGCGTAATCATTTAATTACGACACGACGGAAAATTCGTTAATTTGGAATTTGCGAACCCGAGCCCAAGAGTGATTGCGAGCGCGTTCGCATTTCGAATTCGAGCGCGGCACGTAAGTCACATCAAGCTTCAAATCGCTAGTCGCATCAATTGTCAATTTGAGTGATGTGATGTGACATGACATGTTGTCACTTATTAAAGTGACTTGATGTGAATAGTGATGTGATATGATTGAATGAAAAGCACTTTTGCTTTTTGACTTTTGGTAAATGGATTTGATTTGATTTATTTGTTTTTTTTTGGAAAATAAAATAAATACATAAATGAAACATTTCCTTCTCTCTCCTATGGCTTGGAAATTCGGTTCTCTCTCTCCCCTTGGAAGAGGCTTCACGGTTTTACCAAGTTTGTAGCCAAAAATTCTTCTTCTCTCTCAATCGGTCTTGGACCATTTCTTCTCATTTTTTTTTTGGTTTGATCACACTAAATGAAGAAGAAAGAGTGCTAGCACACCATGGGTCATTACAAGGTGATAGGGAAGTGAGTTTGTGAGCATGGAAAGCTTGAAGCTTGGAGCTTCAATGGTGTCCACCCATGGCCGAATTTTGGACCTTCAAGGAGCATCAAAACCGAGCCATTACATGTCTTGGAGAAGCCATTGCCGACCTTTGGAGAGGGCTTGAAGGCTTGTATTCTTCATTTCATCAAAACCCATCAATGTGAGTATGTATTCCGTCATTATTCCATGATGTATTCATGCGTTTTTGTGCTTGAATTTGTTGATCTTGGGACCTATATTAGAAACCAACAATGAGACAGTATCAATCCACGAAGTTATAATCATTAAATATCCAAAGTCAGAGTATTATCGAGATTGGAAATCGATAAATATGTAAAAGACTAGTATTACACTTGTGCGCATTGTGCGAGCACAATAGTATAGTTCTCATATATTTGGGTATATGATACTCATGTAGGTGTAATAGGAGGTTGTGTTTTACCGATGGTATGGGAAACAGCTTCGCTCTGGATAGACCCCTCGGAATTCCATTGGTAGTATGACTATGTGTCTATGGAAGTCCGAAATCAGGGTAGGTGTATTTGGTCTTAACTTGAGACTTGCACCGCTAATACTTGCGACAATCAATATACTTTGGTTTTGGTCGTCCAGGGCTTTAACAGGTTTTGTGTACGCCTCTGCTGGGTATATTGAGAATCGTAGTGTGTTGGGTTGTGATTTCAAGATGGAAGTATCACTCCAGTCATAGTGGAGATGATGTCACGTAGAATACGGTACTAGTACTCTTAAATACTGCAGTCATCGGGATATTATGACTAGGTCATGTATATCCTATTATAGAGACTAGTTACCAGACATCCGACATGTGCTTCGTACGGGGCAGACATAATTCTAGCCTCAGGCCTACCACGTGACATCCGATACTGGATCGACATACACGATACTACGTATACTACGCCTGATATAGATCACATATTCCTGTAAGGATAATTCTGGAGAATTGGGTAGGCATGGCGCTTTGCTAGAAGCCAACTTTGTCTTGTAAATCGGTAAAACGTAGTTCTAGGTACTTACGTGTTCGGATAGTTCGACAACCGTATTTACTGCCGCATATCCGGGGATCTCATGGGTCGCTTCCCGAAGATTCACCGATGACGTATGACTCGTACTTTATTAATCTGAGATTAATTAGATGAGAGAGAAAATTAATCTGGGATTAATTACAGAGATATTTTATCTAGGATAAAATATAATTTAAAGAGAGAGAGAGGAATTAATTGGAATTAATCGATAAATTAATATATTCGATATATTAAAAGAAATTGGATTTCGACGCGGAATTGAAATTGGATTTTAATTCGGGTGAACGAATTAATTTAGAATTAATTCGTTGGTGACGTGAAGAGTAATTTTTCTAGGCATGATTATTTAATTAAATTAGATTTAATTACGACGCAACGGAAAATTTGTTAGTTTGGAATTAGCGAACCCGAGCCTGAGATTATTTATGAGCGCATTCGTATTTCGAATTCGAGTACACACGCAAGTCACATCAAGCGTCAAATCATTACTCACATCAAGCGTCAAATCGCTAGTCACTTCAAGCGTCAAATCACTTGTCACTTTGAGTGATGTGACTTGACAACTTTTCACTTTGAGTGATGTGACTTGACAACTTGATTGAATGATGTGAATAGTGATGGATGGTGGTAGTTGGCAAACTTTATGGCTTGACTTTTTGGTAAAAGAAAATGGTATATGTTTATTTGTTTTTTGAAAACAATTAATTAATTCATTTTTTTTGTAACAACCAAAACACCATCTCTCTCATTCTCTCTTCCAAACTCTCGGCTAAGGGCCATATTTCTTCTTCAAAATTCTGTATTTGGGTGTGAATGATGGAGAAGCAAAGATTGATTTTTGTGGCAAAAATCAAGAGTGCTAGCACACAATAGAGACATACGAAGGTGATAGGGAAACCCACCCATGAGCTTGGAACCACATCACGAAAGCTTGGAGCTTTAATGGAGTCTAAAGCCGAAAATGGAGAACAAAGAAACTGCCCACTGCCGTTAGCTTCTAAGGAGGGGAAAAGAATTTTTGTTTTTCGTCGCATTGCTCAACCGATCATTGTGAGTATTCCGCACTTTCTTTGAATGTCTTCATATTTGTTTCTTGCTGATAATCGATCCTCGGGACCGTAGAAACTCCAACAATGGTATCAGAGCGAGTAAAAACATGAAACTTGAACAATGTATTTGAGCATGATTTGATGAAATTGGATGAGTGAGTATGTTTAAATCATGTTTAATTGAAGTTTGATTGGATCAATTTCACGAAAATTGATTTGGAACAATTTTTCCCAAATGGATTAGCTTAGCCGAATACCAAATTGTGCGCACCTGCGCATCCTGCGTACACGAATGCCGGACCTCAATAAGTTGCTCACCATGTGGTTTTCCTAAGAGGAATAGCAATATGCAGTGGTAAGTGGGAGGATAGTAAAACTCGATGAAAATCAGAGTAATACTGTTCAAGGCACTGAGTCCTTAATGGAACATAAACAGTTCATCATGGATGAAACTGTACCAGTAATCTTCGAATACACAAGAACCGCGTAGATCGATGAGAGTCAGAAAACAACCTGGGGGTATGGGTTTCTGATCTCACCTCATAAAGATGTCAATCTTATGAGGAAAATAAACTGACTACGTTTGAGGAAGTGATACAAGGTATCAACTCCCAATTATGGCAAAATGCCATGATGTCCGAAATGGATTCCATGTATACCAACTGTGTTTGGGTACTAGTTGTTGTACCGCAAGGCATTGTGTCTATTGGTACTATATAGGTCTTCAAGGAAGACACACATGGATGGCAACATACCCACATACTAAGCTAGGCTTATAGCGAAAATGTATCGTTATCAACATTGTGTCGATTACGGTGAAATTTTTTACCTGTTGCCACGGTAAATCCATTTAGAAAATGCTTGCTGATGCTGCATGTTTCATTTATGAAATATGACAGCTGAATGCCAAAACCGCTTTCCTTAACGGAAACCTTTTGGAGGATGTTTATAACATCTTGACGGTTTTGTCGTACCAAAACTAGCAAACAAGATTTGCAGGTTATTCAATCCATGTTTGGATTGAAGTAAGCATTAGGTTCTTGGAACTATCGTTTTGATGTAATCATAATGGTGTATGATTTGATTCAAAACGAAAAAAAATAATTATTGTGTATATAAGGAGGTTAGTGGGAGCGCACTGAAAGTGACTTTCCTAAATAATGATGATATGTCATTTCTTGGAAATGATATTCCCATAAAATAATCGGTGAAAGTTTGGCTTTCATGAAAATTCTCCGTAGAATTCTTGAGAGAAACAACCTTTATTCTAGGAATAAAGATCTACTGGGATAGATTTAAAGTTGTTGACACTCTCCGAGAACTCGTACATTGAAAAATGTACGTGACCTGGTGTCTCATACGCTTTAAGCATATGGAGTCATAAACAGGACAATCCAAATGATAGTCACTGGATTGATATTAAGAACATCCGTTAGTATCTTAGAGAAATAAGGATGATGTCTTAAACTATAGAGAAGGAGAACTTGAAGTGACTGGGATCACTGCTGCAAGTTTCCTAACCGATAAAAACAATGGTACTATATAGTTTGAATAACGGAACACTGAGCTGGAAATCTTCCAAGCAAGATACTGTTACCAAATAAACAATAAATGCGGGTAATTGCTGCAGCTGAGGCAGCAATAGAAGCCATCTGGGTCAATAAAAAATCTAATTAGATTAGATATAGTTATGTAGCAGCTGAGCTAGGCTACAGCGCAGGCTAAAGAATTAATAGTCTCATCAACGATCCAGATATATACTTCGACTATTCATCTCATTCATTCGGATCATACATCATGGCGATGTGATGATCGTATAAATCGCATCACATGATAATCATACAAATCCGCTGATGAAAGCCTTTTCTCAGCAGTTTGAGCGAACCGTACATAGTTCGGGTATATGACACTCGAGTGACTGACTATAGGCCAAGTGGGAGATTGTTGGACAGTTATGACCCATAGCGTCACTATTTGTACATATCATGGTGTTGTTGTACAAATTAACTATGTGACAAAGGAGATTGCTCTCTTATCATTTGTGATTAGATCACCCAGATGTATAAATGATAATAGGACCTTTTGATTAGTTCCTGGATTGAGATGATATGAGACAGTATCAATCCATGAAGGTATAATTATTAAATATCCCTAGTCAGAGTATTATCGAGATTGGACATCGATAAATACGTAAAAGACTAGTATTACACTTGTGCGCATTGTGAGGGCACAATAGTATAGTTCTCATATATTTGGGTATATAATACTCATGCAAGTGTAATAGGAGGTTGTGTTTTACCGATTGTACGGGAAACAACTTCGCTCTAGATAGACCCCTCGGAATTCCATTGGTAGTATGACTATGTGTCTATGGAAGTCCGAAATCAGGGTAGATGTATTTGGTCTTAACCTGAGACTTGCACTGCTAATACTTGCGACAATCAATATGCTTTGGTTTTGGTCTTCTAGGGCTTTAACAGGTTCTGTGTACGCCTCTGCTGAGTATATTGAGAATCGTAGTGTGTTGGGTGTGATGTCAAGATGGAAGTATCACTCCAGTCATAGTGGAGATGATGTCACGTAGGATACAGTACTATTACTCTTAAGTACCGCAGTCATCGGAATATTATGACTAGGTTATGTATATCCGATTATAGAGACTAGTTACCAGACATCCGACATGTGTTTCGTACGGGGCAGACACAATTCTAGCCCCAGGCCTAGCACGTGACATCCGATAGTGGATCGATATACACGATACTATATGTACTACGTCTGATATAGATCACATATTCCTATAAGGATATTTCTGGAGAACTGGGTAGGCATGGCGCTTTGCTAGAAGCCAACCTTGTCTTGTAAATCGGTAAAACGTAGTACTAGGTACTTACGTGTTCGGATAGTCCGACAACCGTATTTACTGCCAACATATCTGGGGATCTCATGGGTCGCTTCCCGAAGATTCACCGATGACGTATGACTCGCACTTTATTAATCTGTGATTAATTAGATGAGAGAGAAAATTAATCTGGGATTAATTACGTAGATATTTTATCTATGATAAAATATAATTTAAAGAGAGAGAACGATTAATTTGAAATTAATCGATAAATTAATATATTCGATATATTAAACGAAATTGGATTTCGACGCGGAATTGAAATTGGATTTTAATTTGGGCGAACGAATTAATTTAGAATTAATTCGTTGGCGACGTGAATAGTAATTATGCTAGGCATGATTATTTAATTAAATTAGATTTAATTACGACGCAACGGAAAATTCGTTAGTTTGGAATTAGCGAACCCGAGCCCGGGATTATTTGCGAGCGCATTTGCATTTCGAATTCGAGTGCGGCACGTATGTCACATCAAGCGTCAAATCATTACTCACATCATGCATCAAATCATTACTCACATCAAGCGTTAAATCGCTAGTCACTTCAAGCGTCAAATCACTTGTCACTTTGAGTGATGTGACTTGACAACTTTTCACTTTGAGTGATGTGACTTGACAACTTGATTGAATGATGTGAATAGTGATGGATGGTGGTAGTTGGCAATCTTTACGGCTTGACTTTTTGGTAAAAGAAAATAGTATATGTTTATTTGTTTTTTGAAAACAATTAATTAATTCATTTTTTTGTAACAACCAAAACACCATCTCTCTCATTTTCTCTTCCAAACTCTCGGCCAAGGGCCATATTTCTTCTTCAAAATTCTGTATTTGGGCATGAATGATGGAGAAGCAAAGATTGATTTTTGTGGCAAAAATCAAGAGTGCTAGCACACAATAGAGACATACGAAGGTGATAGGGAAACCCATCCGTGATCTTGGAACCACATCACGAAAGCTTGGAGCTTTAATGGAGTCCAAAGCCGAAAATGGAGAACAAAGAAACTGCCCACTGCTGTGAGCTTCCAATGAGGGGAAAAGAATTTTTGTTCTTTGTCGCATCGCTCAACCGATCATTGTGAGTATTCCGCACTTCCTTTGAATGTATTCATATTTGTTTCTTGCTTGATAATCGATCATCGGGACCGTAGAAACTCCAACAATTTTAACAACAGACCATCTTGGCGTTTTTTGTATAACACATCCCGACACCACATAGTTCAAGGTTTTTAGTTTTAGCCTTCGGTCTTTCCCATTTTCTGGTTGTCTTAGGAACTTTTTGGTCTCATTTCTCCATTCGCCCTCATTTTGAACTTCAGTGGTCATGACTTCCATCAAGCCCTTTCAGCCTCATCAGGGCTGTTTTGGCCTCTTCTCTTCTATATACGCCATCTATGATGGTCTGTTTATATCCTGAGGCTGCTTGGGACAAATCATTGGCCACTTCATTCTTCGCCATTGGGACGTGTTCCAGCTCTACTAAGTCAAATTAGTCTAATAACTCTTTGGCGATATCTGAAAGTGCCATGATTGATGAGCTTTGTCATTTAAAGGGTCTCGTCACCTGTTGGATCACTAGATGCGAATCTCCTTTAATACACGTGTGTCACTCCCATATTAAGGAGTATTTCCAAACCAAATAGCAAGGCCTCGTATTCGGCCTGATTGTTAGTGCAACATTTGTCCAACTTGATTATGAAGCGGAATGGTTCTCCCAATGGACAAACTAAGACTATTGCTCCTTTCGATGTGCTAGATCCATCGAAATACATCGTCCATGGCTTTAAACTACATTTGTCAATTTCCATTTCCATTTCTTTTGTGGTACTTAAACATGAGTGATCAGCTTAGAAATCTACCAAGGCCTATTTTTTACGGCCTTTTGGGGTTCATGTCGTATATCGAATTCTGACAATGATAGAGACCAAAACCTAACTCTTTGATGCAAAATAGGACAAGAAAACATATACCTTATTATATTAATTTTTTTAATTAAGTACATAGTAGTCGGCCTAAGGTAGGCACATAATTTAGTACATGTGAAGTACAAAGCCAAACACAACTTCTCAATTGGAGAGTAATTACATTCATATTTCAACAATTATCTACTGATATAATAGATGGCTCTTTCGACATTGATATTTTCGTCCTGTGCGATCATCCTAGCTATGGATTGTTCTTCAGCGGATATATAAAGCCTCATTGGCCGTCCTAGTACATGAGGTACCATCACCGACGGTTGTGATAAATAATTCTTCAGGCTCTAGAAAGCCTTTTAATGTTCCTCGGTCCAGATGAATTCGTCTTTATCCTTTAGCCCCAACAAGGACGAGAACACTTTAGTTTTTCCTGCATAATTAGAGATGAATCTTCTCAAGAAATTAACTTGCCCTAGAAATCTTTGCAACTCTTTTTTATTTTGGGGTGGCTTGGCTTCGGTAATTGCCCGATATTTATTGGTGTTAATCTCAATTGCGAGCTGGTGGACACCCCAAGATATTTCATGCGCACACCCCGAAAGCACATTTGGCATGGTTTAATTTTAATTTGAATTTCCTCATTCGTTCAAAAGCCGTTGCCAAGTGGCTAAAATGTCTGTCCATTGTCATAAACTTAACCACTATATCGTCTATATAAACCTCTACAAAATTACTGATCATGTCATGAAAAATTAGATTCATGGCCCGTTAATAAGTGGCCCCGGTGTTTTTTAGGCCGAATGATATTACCACCCACTCATAACATCCTAAAGACCCCGGGCACCTAAAATCCATTTTATGAATATCATTTTCGGTGATGTAGATCTAGTTATATCCTGCGTACCCATCCATAAAAGAATACACTTGATATCCTGCTGTGGAGTCTACTAAGGAATTTACTGTAGGCATGAGGCACTGGTTTTTTTATGTTGCTAAGTTCAAATTACTAAAACTATACATATTCTTAGCTTTCTATTCTTTTTCATGATAGAGACGATATTTGACAACCATTCTACATATCTGGTCGTCCTAATGAATTTCACCTTCAAGAGGTGCTAGACTTCTTACTTAATGTCAGGCATGACATTGGGTGCAAACCTCCGGGAAGGCTGCTTATATGGCATGTGATTTGGCATAATTGGCAACCTATGTTCTACTAAAGTTCTATCTAAACCAAGCATTTCATCGTAGTCCCAAGCAAAACAATCTTTATTTTTTTGTAAAAGATGGATTAGTTTTTCACGTACCTGGGTTTCTAGTTCCTTGCTGATGTAAGTGATGTGTCTGTCGTCCTCACTTTCCAGGTTTACCTCGTCCATGACATCTTGCACCCTTGTAATTTTTGCCTTATGTCGTCCATTCAGAGCGTACTATTCTTCCTCCGTTAGTTGTTCGTTCTTATTACTTCATTCCATCAAACAATCCACCCCGCATGCCTCTCTAATTCTGTCTTCTATCTGGTACGCTAATAATTTATCTCTTAAAGCCGAAATTACGGCCTGAGCCTCAGCTTCAACTTTTCGTTCTATTACATAGGCCATTAAGCTGGCCCTAGTGGCTGCGAGCACGACTTGTTCTTTATTCTGTTCGCTCCTCTCCATTGGAGTTGTCGGTTTCCTGGCAATGTATTAGCCCTTCGAAAGCCACTATAGTTGGCCTTGTTTGTCCGAACAAGTCATTTAGAAGATCTGCGGGGTGTGGCTCGTCATTCTGGGCCACTATGGCCGAATTTTCTGCTTCGTTTAACACTCTTATTAGCCCGTAATTCCCTTCATACATGAATATTCGGCCGAATTTATCTATGCTGCGAAAGGCTTATTACCGACGTGTACTATTTCCACTTCATCTTTCTGATTCCAAAAATCCAGACATTGATGAATGGATGGAGAAATGCATCGGCAGCCATGGATCCAGTCTCCTCCCAAGAGCATGTTATATATGGTCGGTCCGTCTATCACGAAAAACACAAATGTCTTTGTAGTGCTTCCCACCTGTAAGTTTAGTAGGACGGCCCATTTGGCTGTCATTGCTCCTCCATTGAAACTTGTAAACACCACCTCCGTATGAATGAGATCGTCCTCCGACTTTACTAATCGTCCCAGCATCCTAACTCGGATGGCATTGATGGCTGCTCCTTATCGATCAACACTTTATTGATGGGTATTCCATTCGCCTTTGCTTTCACATACAACGGTCGGAGGTGTTTGGTCATTTGTGGTGGTGGTTTCGGAAATGTCACTTTCCCTTACATTCCTATTTCCATCGTTTGTTCACTGGTAGTATTTATCTGAGGTGACTCTTCCTCCTCGACCCATTCAGAAGGTGGCAATGTGATCGGCGCGTTATGAGAGACATTATTAACGAACATTCTTCGCTTTTCCACCCTAGTTACAACCCGTTTTATCTTGGGCGTTCTGCATAGGATGAGGTATAGGGATCGCCCCAAGTCATCTCCTAATGTCCCAACTGTAAGATTTTCGGCATCATATAATTCTCTGAGGAGTCGATTTTGTGATATCCCTCTCATTCGTGCCTCGGTCCTGATATCTATTTCTTCCTCTATATGTTGGGTTTACTAAGCATCCCAAGATCATATCAAGCAATGAAAATACATGTGAATACATCAAGAAGTACGACGAAAATATACTTACATTGATCGGATTGGATGCGTCGAAGAACAAAACTTTTTTCTTCTTTTCTTCATGTATTCGGCCATGCCATCATGTTGTCCTCCATGGATGAATCTCCAAGCTCCAAGCTTTATCAATGGATTCCATGCTCATGAGATGGTTTCCCTATCACCTTATAAGACTCCTTGTGTGCTAGCACTCTTTATCATTTTCGGCCTAGCCTGAATGGAGAAGAGAGAAATAAGGCCATTTTGGCCGAATAGGAGATGAGAGGAAATGGCCATGTTGGCCGAATATGGAGAGAAAAGCAAGAAGGCCACCCTGGCCGATTATGCTTCATCAATGGGAGAGAAGTGTGTGTTTGTTTTTGTATATCCAAATACAAAAAGCAAAAGTCAAATACCAATTAAAAAAAATGGTAAATGTCTTTCCAATGTCACACTTGAGTGTAAAAACACTCTTCTATAAACTCCCATCACTATTCACATCAAAAGTGACTTTACATCATATCACTCAAAGTGATATGACTTACATCACTTGATTGACTAGTGATTTGACGCTTAATGTGACTTACGGGCCCCACTCGATTCGAAATACGAGCGACCCCGTAAATACTCCCGGGCTCGGGTTCGCTAATTCCGAATTAGCAAATTTTTTGATGCGACGTAATTAAATCAAATTTAATTAAATAATTATGCCTAGCAAAATTACTATTCACGTCGCTTACGAATTAATTCTAAATTAACCTATTTGCCCGAATTAAAATCCGATTTTAATTCGGCGTCGAAATCCAATTTCGTTTAATATATCGAATATATTATTTTATCGATTAATTCCAAATTAATCGTTCTCTCTCTTTAAATAGTATTTTATCCCAGAAAAAATATCTCCGTAATTAATCCCAGATTAATTTTCTCTCTCATTTAATTAATCCCAGATTAATAAAGTGCGAGTAATACATTATCGGTGAATCTTCGGGAAGCGACCCATGAGATCCCCGGATATGTTGGCAGTGAATACGGCCGTCGGACTATTCGAATATGTACGTACCTAGTACTAAGTTTTTACTGATTTACAAGAAAATGTTGACTTCTAACAAAGCGCCATGCCTACCTAATTCTCCAGAAATATTCTTAAAGGAATATACGATCTATATAAGGTGTAGTATACATAGTATATGTGTATGTCGATCCAGTATCGGATGGTCACGTGCAAGGCCTGGGGCTGAGAATGTGGCTGCCCCGTACGAAGCACATATCGGATATCTGGTAACTAGTCTCTATAATCGGATAAACATGGCCTTGTGATAATATCCCGATAGCTGCAGCATATAAGAGCACCAGTTCCGTATCCTACGTGATCATCATCTCCACTATGACTGGAGTGATATTTCCATCTTGACATCACACCCAATACACTACGATTCTCAATATACCCAGAAGAGGCGTACACAGAACCTGTTAAAGCCCTGGACGACCAAAACCAAAGTATATTGATTGTCGCAAGTATTAGCGGTGCAAGTCTCAAGTTAAGACCAAATACACCTACCCTGAAGCGGACTCCCGTAGACACATAGAAATATTACCAATGAGATTTCACGGGGTCTATCGAGAGCGAAGCTGTTTTCCGTACCATCGGTAAAACACAACCTCTTATCGCACTTGCATAAGTATCCAATACTTAAATATATGAGAGCTGTGTCGTTATGCTCCCACAACGCGCACACGTGCAATACTAGTCTATTCCGCATTATCGATGTCCAGTCTCGATAATACTACGACTAGGGATATTTAATGATTAAACCTTTATGGATTGATACTGTCTCATATCATCTCAATCCGGAGCTAACCATATGGACCTTCTATCATTTATACATCTTGGTGATCTAATCACAAATGATAAAAGTGCAATTTCCTTTGTCACATAGTTAATTTGTACAACAACACCATGATTTGTACAAATAGTGATGCTATGGGTCATAATTGTCCAACAATCTCCCACTTGGCTTATAGCCAATCACTCAGGTGTCTTACACCTGAACTATGTACGGGTGGCTCAAACTTCTGCTGAGAAACAGCTTTCGTCTACGGATTTAAAAGGTTATCATCTGATGTGATTTATTCGATCATCACATCGCCACGATGTATGATCCGAACGAATCAGATGAAACCATTTTAAAGTACATATCGGATGGTTGATGAGACCGTTAATTTTTTAGCCTGTGCTGTAGCTTAGCTCAGCTGCTAACAGAATTATTTCTAATCTAATTAGAACTATTTAGATCCAAGATGCTACTATTGCTGCGACAGTTACAACAAAGTTCCGCTTTTGTTGTTTATTCGGTAACAGTATCTTGCTTGGAAGATTTCCAGCTCACTGTTCCGTTATTCAAACTATATAGTACCGTTTTGCGACTTATAATCATCTTTGTCGGTTGGAAACATGCAGTAGTGAACCCAGTCACTTCAAGTTCTCATTCTCCATAGTATAAGAAAGCATCCTTAGTTCATCTAAGATACTAAATGATGTTCTTAACATCAATCCAGTGACTATCACTTGGATTGGCCTGATTGTGACTCCATATGCTCAAAGTATATGAGACATCAGGTTAAGTACATTTCTTTGAATGTACGATTACTCAGAGAGTGTCAACAACCTCTTAGATCTTACCCAGTAGATCCTTATTCCTAGAATAAAGGTTGTTTCTCCCAAGTATTCTACGTAGAATTTTCATGAAAGCCAAGCTTTCACCGATTGTAATATGGGAATGTCATTTCCAAGAAATGATGTATCATCATTATATAGGACATTCACTGTCAGTGCGCTCCCACTAACCTTCTTATATACACAAGAATTATTTATGTTTTTGAATTAAATCATATATTATTATGATTACATCAAAACATCAGTTCCAAGAACATAATGCTTGCTTCAATCCATAAATGGATCGAATTTACTTGCAAACCTAGTTTGCTTGTTCTGGTACGAGAAAACCATTAGGATGTTGATAAACATCCTCCAAAAGGTTTCCGTTAAGGAAAACGATCTTGACGTTCTGCTGCCATATTTCATAAATGAAACATGCAGCATTAGCAAGCATTATCTGAATCGATCCAACCATGGCAACGGGTAAAATGATTCGTCGTAATCAACACCATGTTGATGACAATACCCTTTCTATATAAGCCTAGCTTTATACATTTATATGTTGCCATCCATGTATGTCTTCCTTGAAGACCTTTACAGGACCAATAGACACAATGTCTTATGGTACAACAACCAGTGTCCAAACTTGGTTGGTATATATGGAATCCATTTCGGACATTATGACACTTTACCATAATAGGGAGTCGATACCTTGTATCACTTCCTCATATGTAGTCAGTTTAAATTCCTCAATAAGATTGACATCTTTATGAGGCGAGATCAGAAACCCATACCTCCCATGTTGTTTTCTGACTCTCTCAAACTACGCAGTTCTTGTGTATTTAAAGATTATGGTACAGTTTCATCATTGATGAACTGTTTGTGTTCCATTAAGGAATTAGTGCCTGGAATAGTATTACTCCGATTTTCATCGAGTTTTACTTTCCTCACACTTACCACTGCATATAGGTATTCCTCTTAAGAAAATCGCATAGTGAGCAATAATTACATTGTTCTCTTGTGAGATGTATAAGTACTATACTTTGGTTTCCTTAGGATAACCAATTACAGATAGACACTTATCCTATTTGGGTTCTAGTTTGGTATCATCCCAACGTATGCCTAGCATTCCCAAATATTCAGGAATGAGAAACCCGGTTTATTTCATGTTCATATCTAATATGAATTATGTCTAACATAATTTCATGGAACCTTATTCAAAATAAGTATTGCACTTTTTACTGCTTATCCCTTTGAAGGAAAATGGTAGCTCAGAGCGACTCATGATTAACCTTATCATGTCTAACAAAATTTGGTTTCTCCGTTCGAATACACTGTCAAACTGAGGTGTTCTGGGAGGAGTCCCCATTGAAAGAATACTATACTCTTTCAAGTAGTTGAGAAGCTTATTGCTTAAGTATTTTCCATCTCGTTCTTACCGTGACGATTTAATACTTTAGCCGATCTATTTGTCTACTTCGTGTCGAAATTTTCTGAAAGTTTCTGATTTGTGTTTCTTAAAGAAGCACATAACCATAACGCGATGCCACATCCGTAAAGGTTTGAAGTATTATTATCCACCTCTAGCCTAGCTAGATATGGGCCCACTTATTTCTCTATGAACGAGGGCTAACAGATCGATGGTACTTACACTTTTACCAAGTAAAAGGTATTTTAGGCACTTTGCCCAAAACTAACTAGATTCATAGATATCATTTGAATAGAATCAAATCTGTCCTAGTAACCACTCTTCAAAAGTGTGGATATACGAGTCTTGTTTAATATGTCACAGACAACACTGCCACATATAAGTCTTATCTGATCAAATCAGTTTGAGCTATTTTTTTGTCATGTTATATGTTTGAGATTTATTTATATTCAAAATATAAATACTGTCATTTACATATAATGTGTTTATCTCAATATTATCTTTATAAAATAAAACAATTTAGTGTTCTAGAATATAAAGGTATACTCGCAACGAGTTATACTCGATATAGAGATAATGTTTCTAGTCAAACTAGTTACATTATAACACTTTCCTAATTTAAGTACACACCCGAATGATAGTTCCAAAATTTAGGTTTCTACGGTTAAAACAGCGACTCTCATCTCGTTTCCGACTCGCCGAGCGACCTCATCTGAAGTCAGTATCCTACTTATCAGCAGATACTGCAAATCAGTACATATAATTATGTACCACTATCCAGTATCTAAAATCTAATTTTAATACTAGTAGCGAACATGTTTATGATAAAGATACTTGAAGTTAGAGCCTTACCCTTTCTTCTATTCCTTCATGTCTGCCTTGCCCATACGGCAGTTACACTTCCAGTAACCCCGTTTGCCACTTTTTTAGCAGACATCTTGGGATATGTCATTTGTCTTCCTACAATACTGTTATGATTTTGCCTTTGCCCTTTTTCCACACCCCATAAGCCTTCAGCCAAGCCTTGGCCTTCTGGGATATCGAAGTAAGATGCGCCTTGCGCTTCTTACCTTTTTGTAAATTTTGGCTTTGTCTCATTGAGCATAGCCATTAACTCTCCAAGAGTTTTCTATTGCAATTAATGCTTATAAGATCTAAGTATAGACTTACGAAGATCCTTCAATTTCAACATCATGGTTTAAAGATCCAATCCTTAGTTATGACGACGAAATTAAGGAGTCATTATGGAAAGGATAACGGATTAAGCACTAAAGTTATCATCACATGTATCTTACAAAGATCATGCTCTACTATTTGCTTAACTCCGGGCTTAGGCCCGAGATGTCATTTTATCAAATAAAATAACTTCTCGATTCTCAAGACTATCCTGAGGCATTATTCCCAATCTGAAGATTAAACCATTTAAACACATTTTCATCCAAGATTTATGTTTTAAATGCTCAATCTTTCAATTTATCTTGATTCTAATAGTCCAACTATTTAATCAACGATTTATGTACTATTTTAATATAATGATTACTATAGTCTAACTCTATAATCAACTATACTTTGAATTTGATTAAATTCAATTATATTGATTACTATAATCCAATTATAAATCAACTATCAATTGAAATAGTTTGAATACAGTCCAACTGTTTAAATTAAAACAACGTTGAATATTAGTTCAACTAATATATTTATAATTAAATAAATGACGAATAATGAAATGAGCGCACATGGCAAGTATCTAAACGAAATTACAAATTTAATTCTTACCTCCCACTAATTTTCGGCGAGCCTCTAACCCTCTGTTGAGTACTCGGGAAACCTAGTTTCCTAGTGGGCTAGGATCCCATTAAATAACACACAATCTTGACTTTGGCCAACAAATTGTATGATACATAACTAGGTAGATCTCTAAGATCAATTGGATCTCATCCAATTCCTAGATCCAGTAGGTGGACATCCAAGTCCGAAACATATATCTTATATATGCCAATATATCCAATATATTCCCTAACCTTTTTCCTCTGAATCATTAAGCCTTGGCTTTGGCACAACAAACTTAATGATCCCAGTTAAGCGGAACTCATTGACCATGGAAAGCTTCGTAATCAATTTCGATGGACAAGTAGTGATCTTGACTTTGGCCAACAAATCACAACTTGGACAAGACACTGATATGGAACAAAGCCTTCATGATTCAAACGCATCCTCGACGGACAAAGGCCTTGACTTTGGCCAACAAACCAATGCCAGTCTTGGATCTTGAGTAAGAATCACTCAATGGAAGAAAAACACTTAATATATTGTGAGGGTTTTTCGCGTAAATTGGCAACCAATTTATTATCTTTGTTAAGGTCTCATCATCATACACCCTTAAACATGTATTCTAAGAGCATAATAAGGCGCGTAAATAAAATTTAATAATGATATGCAGATGGATACTTAAAACACATTGTTCCTAGAACAAATCTCTCCATTTCCTCTCTCCCGCTAACACAACTTCTACCCAATTACATAACACTTCTAAAGAAACATTATTTACATTGAGGGGAATAGGTAAGAAGAGAAATACAAAGAGTCATGAGAGATAAGACTGGACACGCAAGTCCAATTTAAATAAATTCTAAATTTATTACAACAACTTCCAAAATTACCCTCACTCATCTAATATCCATCCGATATACATTATTCATGCATCACATCCATGTATTCACATAAAGCATGTTATCAATCAATCTAATCCAATTAATTAATCTGAAATTAATGACCATCAAATGTTCAAACAACGATTTGATTTGTGCGAGTCCGACTCGTTTGAGAATAAGTACTCAAAGTACAGATTCTTGAATTATATTAAACTACAACATTAAATACAATTTAATATGTATTCAATACTAATTCATATTTAATTCAAAATTAAATAATTACACTTTAAATGTGCCTTTAATGACTTAGATTCCTAATCTAGTCTAAACGGGTCTCAAAGCCCGATAACATCCAATGTTGTTCAATTAAAGTCCAATGGGCTTTCAATTAATTTCTTAAGGCACGAGCTTCGGCAACCAAAGCTCAATAAAGGAATAACCCCATAAGCCTAGAAATCAATTTAGGCCCATTACTCCTAATTAAACTTTAAAGGCCCAATATGTCAAATTTGAACTTTATGGAGTGGTTTAGGCCCATTATAGATCCAATCCATTTGGCCCAAACCTACTTGGACCAACCAGCCCAAATCCAACAATTACAAATCCAATTCCAAATTTGGCCAATTAATTAAATCACAAAAATTCCAAATTTTACAATTCAATTAACCTAAAGTGTATGCTATAATTAATTAACTAAATTAACATTTCCAAAACATCAATTTACATAATTAATCATGCTCATAACCATCAACACATGTCCAACACATTTGAATAAAAAATCAATCATTTTCATGCTTATAAGTCCATGGTAATTTAGGTTTTACAATGTCTGATTCCGAATTCAATCCAATTAAATCCTAAATCAACATTACCCAAATGATTCCAACTCATCCAATGAATCAAAATCAAAAAATCAACATGACATATGGTAGTCCAACTTTCGGCCAAGCCTTATATATTAGGGAAATTGTTCCAAATAAATTTTCATGAAATTGATCATATACAACTTCAATTAAACATCATTCAAGCATACTTAATCAAACAATTTCATCAAATCATGCTCAAATCGATTTTAACCAATTTTAACCCTGAATAATTTTCATGCTCAATTAGGCTCTGATACCATTGTTGGGTTTACTAAGCATCCCAAGATCATATCAAGCAATGAAAATACATGTGAATACATCAAGAAGTACGGCGGAAACATACTTACATTGATCGGATTGGATGCGTTGAAGAACAAAATATTTTTCTTCCTTTCTTCATGTATTCGGCCATGCCATCATGTTGTCCTCCATGGATGAATCTCCAAGCTCCAAGCTTTATCAATGGATTCCATGCTCATGAGATGGTTTCCCTATCACCTTATAAGACTCCTTGTGTGCTAGCACTCTTTATCATTTTCGGCCTAGCCTAAATAGAGAATAGAGAAATAAGGCCATCTTGGCCGAATAGGAGATGGAGAGGAAATGGCCCTATTGGCCGAATAGGGAGAGAAGTGCAAGAAGGCAACCTTGGCCGATTATGCTTCATCAATGAGAGAGAAGTGTGTGTTTGTTTTTGTATATCCAAATACAAAAAGCAAAAGTCAAATACCAATTAAAAAAAAATGGTAAATGTCTTTCCAATGTCACACTTGAGTGTAAAAACATTCTTCTATCAACTCCCATCACTATTCACATCAAAAGTGACTTTACATCACATCATTCAAAGTGACATGACTTATATCACTTGATTGACTAGTGATTTGACGCTTGATGTGACTTGCGGGCCCTACTCGATTCGAAATATGAGCGGCCCCGTAAATACTCCCGGGCTCGGGTTCACTAATTCTGAATTAACGAATTTTCCGATGCGACGTAATTAAATCAAATATAATTAAATAATTATGCCTAGCAAAATTACTATTCACGTCGCTTACGAATTAATTCTAAATTAACCCGTTTACCCGAATTAAAATCCGATTTTAATTCCGCGTCGAAATCCAATTTCGTTTAATATATCAAATATATTATTTTATCGATTAATTCCAAATTAATCGTTCTCTCTCTTTAAATAGTATTTTATCCCAAATAAAATATCTCTGTAATTAATCCCTTAATTAATCCCAGATTAATTTCCTCTCTCATTTAATTAATCCTAGATTAATAAAGTGCGAGTAATACATCATCGGTGAATCTTCGGGAAGCGACCCATGAGATCCCCGGATATGTTGGTAGTGAATACGGCTGACGGACTATCCGAATACGTACGTACCTAGTACTACATTTTTACTGATTTACAAGACAAGGTTGGCTTCTAGCAAAGCGTCATGCCTACCCAATTCTCCAGAAATATTCTTAAAGGAATATACGATCTATATCAGGCGTAGTATGCATAGTATATGTGTATGTCGATCCAGTATCAGATGGTCACGTACAAGGCCTGGGGCTGGGAATGTGTCTGCCCCGTACGAAGCACATATCGGATCTCTGGTAACTAGTCTCTATAATCGGATAAACATGGTCTTGTCATAATATCCCGATAGCTGCAGCATATTAGAGCACCAATTCCGTATCCTACGTGATCATCATCTCCACTATGACTGGAGTGATACTTCCATCTTGACATCACACCCAATACACTACGATTCTCAATATACTCAGAAGAGGCGTACACAGAACCTGTTAAAGCCCTGGACGACCAAAACCAAAGTATATTGATTGTCGCAAGTATTAGCGGTGCAAGTCTCAAGTTAAGACCAAATACACCTACCCTGAAGCGGACTCCCATAGACACATATACATATTACCAATGAGATTCCGCGGGGTCTATCCAGAGCGAAGTTGTTTTCCGTACCATCGGTAAAACACAACCTCTTATCACACTTGCATAAGTATCCAATACTTAAATATATGAGAACTGTGTCGTTATGCTCCCACAACGCGCACAAGTGCAATACTAGTCTATTCCGCATTATCGATGTCCAGTCTCGATAATATTACGACTATGGATATTTAATGATTAAACATTTATGGATTGATACTGTCTCATATCATCTCAATCCGGAACTAATCATATGGACCTTCTATCATTTATACATCTTGGTAATCTAATCACAAATGATAAAAGTGCAATTTCCTTTGTCACATAGTTAATTTGTATAACAACACCATGATCTGTACAAATAGTGATGCTATGGGTCATAATTGTCCAACACTATATCCGTCAGTTCCTCATCTGAGGCCTCCTTATCCGTTATCGCGAGTGTTGCGAATTTTGTCTCATCGCCTTCATAGACATCTTCATTATTTCCAGAGATCTCATTGTTGTCCCCCTTGAACCTTTCGGACAACAGGTAATGATTAGCCACGATCGGCGACATGCTGCCAAACTGAAAAATAATAGGGGGTTCCTCGTCGTTGTCTCATCCCATTTTCACCGATCGAATTTGGCGCGTTCTTTACAACTATCTTCTATCTCTTCTTTGCCACCACTTTCCTTAATACTTACCTTCAGTTTCTTCCTTGCATGAGCACTAAGGTCAGTGGTGACTTTCACTTCACTTTACTGGTGCATCATACGGCTATAGTTTCTTTGGTGTCTTCTCAATTGTGTCCTTGTTATTTCGTCTACATGAGGGTAATTCTTCCTTGGCCGTTGGTATGAGTATGGCCGATGGTACGAATGCCATACGTTGGGCCGATGAATTCTCGGCCTAAACGTCCTTATATTTTTGGGGAAGTTTGAATGCTCTCCATAAAACCTAGGTGCAAAGGTTCTTGGCTACCATGCTACTGGCTCATTCTTCACTGGCCTTTCATATGTATCTTCCAGTTCTTTCATCCACTCTATTCTGTTTTTGCACCGTGCGCACAAATTTCATGGATCCCTCATTT
This sequence comes from Zanthoxylum bungeanum, assembly GCA_019454045.1. Lineage (NCBI taxonomy): Eukaryota > Viridiplantae > Streptophyta > Magnoliopsida > Sapindales > Rutaceae > Zanthoxylum > Zanthoxylum bungeanum. The sequence goes on along the minus strand of SKCR01037871.1, from coordinate 7,235 downwards.
CTTGGGGTGCTTCAATCCTTTCAATAGCGCTTGGACGATGGCCGTCTTGATCTTCATCTATGACCAGTTTGAATTTTGGCAAGTTTATTTTGGTGAGGTCCCAGTTGATCATATTTAATTCCATCGGCTTTGGAAAAGGATTGTCATCCACCGTCATCTTTTTTCCGAACATTATTCGTCCAGATTCTATGGTGTCCTGCAAAACGTTCCGAAAAATAAGCCAATTTTTAGTTTAATGAGACCATACATTATGCCACTTACAGTATTTTTTATCACCGATTTGTTCGGTGCTTGACAGTATGTGGTGATCACTCAACCTAATTTTCTTGTCTTTATAGAATTGATCGAATATGGCATCGAACTTCGAGATATCAAAAGAGAAGTTCTACTCTTTTTGTCGTTTTCTACTTTGACCCGAGGTTCAGCCCACGTCTTACAGACGTACGGCTTCCCTGTAACCAATTCGGCCAAACATAATTCGGCCGATTCGATGTCCTTTTCACCTATTTCATAGTTGATATTCTTGTAATAGGTTCCCTTGCTAGAATTTTTCATTTACTCCTCCTCCCTTAATAACCGTTCATATTGCACCATACTTGTGGTGAGTTAGGGGAGGTCCCAAAACTCGCGACTTGAAAATTTTTTTAGATCGAAATTGAGACAGTTTTGAGCGATTCTCACAAACTTATTTTCTGGCAAAGGCACGTAACATCGGCCTCGAGTCGCTTTGAACCTTTGCAAGAAAGTCTCGGCCTATTCTCTTGGGAGCTGTCTCAAATTTACCAAATCGGCCAATGCCACTTCAGATTCGATTTTAGAAAATTATAAATGGAATAATTGTTCCATTTGTTGCCAATTTTCCATCGAATTGGGCGGCACGCTGACATATCAGGAGAAAGCTAGTCCTGATAGCGAGCCGTGAAATAACTTTAACTTATGAAACTCATTCGTTTCTCCACACTGAAGGGTAAATCGCCATATGTGTTTCATAGTAGAAACTTCCCCAGACCTTGTAAACAGAGAAAATTATAGTATTTTGTAGTTCCTAGGCCACAAATATGCTCCATCAATCTAATCTAGATATGGCTTTCGATATCTCGACCAAACCGGCCTTACTCATAGACCGAATTGATTCTGAAGAATCTCGGACATCTGTTTTCTCAACATATCATTGCCATTGAATGGCATCCCCACGAATGGTGGTTGTGGTCTTCTCACAAATGGGACATAGTCATGACCTTGCCCTTGCAGACCCTGGGGGACCTTGGGGCAACACTACTTCATATTGTACCACGTTTAGCCCTAAGTACGGGCCACTACCGCCAGGACTACTGCCCCCGTGGATATCGTAGGGGTAGTAACCCCTTGCGGAGGAACATTGCTCGGACCAGACTCCTGACTGCTTGGTGCAAGAGGAGGTGTAGTCCATGATAGGGCTGTCCCCCCATTTACACATTTGGCCATCAACTCATTCAATGAGCTTAGATGTTTGGCCATATTCTCGTAATGTGAGTTACTAGCCGAAGTAAACTAATATATAATGTGAGCGTTTTGAAGCCTAACATGTTCGACAACATCCTGGGTGAACGCGCCGAACAAGGCGCAAACCGCGTTAGGGCCTAACTCTCGCATAGTATCATATCGGCTAGAGTCTGTCAGACTCTCGAAATGACCTACTACGGTTGGAACGTGAGGCTGGTTGGTTTGCTCCAGTCTCCCTTCCTCCATACTTGAGCCAGTTAGAGTATTTCTTTTCGGAGGCATTTCCACTTTATTACACCAAGACTCCCACTGTGGTCACCAAAAAACTGTTTGCACAATTTTTCGTTAAAGAGCGTGTAAGGTTCAGACCTCCTGAGATAAAGTCCCAGTAATGGGTGTTTGATTAAGTGAATAAGCCTCTAAGGGGCACAAGCACACAAGTTACAGTCCTAGAGTTACAAAGCTAAGAAATTAAAATAAAATGCTCATTTTGAGTCTTTATTTTTCCGTGCTTTCTTCTTCCCATGTTTGAGCTTTTTATAGTGGAGCTCGGTTAACTACTCGGACGATTTCAATCTGCAAACTTCTCTGCAACTGCTGGATCATGTCTCTAACTGTCGGGTTAGGCGCCATAACTGCCAGACCGTGGGGAACTGTCAAATGATGCGTGATGAACTGCCAAGTCGTGGGTAGTAATTGTGGGATCAACTACAACGTGTGGTGGTCGTCCTAACTGTTTTTTTTTTGTCGTCATAGTCGCTGCATCGTGTGGTGATCGTTCTGACTGCTTTTCCTATTGTCGTCCTGTTTGCAAATTGCCTTGTAATACCCGCTTGTCTTAATTGCTCTTCGTCCCTTGACATGTCCTTTCTTTTCGCCTCCCATTAACGGGTATATTCTAAGGCGATTTTTTTTCGCCAACATATACTTTTTTAATTCAATAGAAATGAAACAAAACATTTAATCTAATATTCTTAATTTAAATTTTTTATATGAAAAATATGTAAGTGTAGTAGTGCAATCCAATTAAATTTAAGTTATAAAATTTGAATTGTATTTTTAAAATGTTTTTCTCGTGTCTTGTTTTGACATTTCTCAAATTGTGTCATGCTTATTGACCCGCATGTCTAAAATCTAAGCTTGTTCAACCCACATGCGTACCAGACCCTATCATACGCGCGTATCCTAATAAAATATATCGTTCATTATTTGTACTGTACAAACGTGTATGGTGCTTATAGGTCCAATGGATTGCCTAGCTCTTTTGATACCTCTACTTGAAGTTTTTTTTTTCCCAAAATCACATATTAAATTGAAAAAAAAGAAAGAAAGAAAGAAAGAAGAAAAATACCCCCAAACACACCCATAATCCTCACAAATTCCTTCTTATACTTTTTATTCTTTTTCAAGTGACGTTCACGTGCCTGAAAAGCGCGTGAGACAACAGAATCCTCTCTAGAAAATTAATTAGAATCTAAACAAGAATAAAAAGAAATTAAGCAAAATCCAATAATTATAAAAAAAAAAAATAATAAACAAATAAAAAGTTGCAAAATTCATTGCAAGATAACCTGCGGAGACACGGGAGAGAGAGAAGAAAACAAAGTCAAATGACGTCGGAATGAAATTCAAATTCACTCGAAATTCAAATTCAAATCAATTTTTTTTTTAATTATTATTAAAATTCACTCGTCTCTCGAGACTCTCGTCACGAAAACCGTGTGTCGTAGTCTTCGTCGTGACAGATACACTTTTTAGAAAGATAGAGAAACTCACCAATTAAATTAATATAATTTATATAATTATTGAAGTTGGTTTATCTTTTTATTTTACAGAGCCATTAAAAGGAGGAGAGAGAGAGCGCCTGCTGTGTCTCTGATTCTTCGCCATTTCCGTCAGTAGCTTTAATAAGGTATTCTTGGTTTATATGTTAACTCTTTCTAACTCTCTGTGCTTGTTTCATTTTGTTTACTCATTGTTTTGCAGATTCTGGTGGTTTGATTTGTTGTGACATCTGGGTTTTGGTTGAATTGAAGTGGTTTTGTTTAGAATCAAGTATTTTTTGTGCTTTTGAAGTGGTTTTTTTTATTGTATTTTGAGGGTTTTTGATTGGCATTATATTAGTAAAGACTTTATTTTGAGAGCTGAAAAAAATGGGTGGTGATAGTGAAGAGGGTAATGGTAATACTGATATGATGCAAAGAATTCAGTCATCATTTGGTACTTCATCGTCTTCATTTCCTAAACAACAAACGTTATTGTCTACAAACCAACTTGATATGCCTCAATTGAACCCGAATCAACTACGTGCACGTCACTTTTCACAGTTTGCAACTAACTTTGGTGGTGATAGTGGCAAAAGAGTTGGTATACCACCTTCACACCCTAATCAAATCCCACCCATATCGCCGTATTCTTTGATCCCTGTGTCTAGGCCGGGTAACCAGCAAATGGGTTCGCAGAATTTTAGCCCGGGGCCTACCCATTCCCGATCTTTATCCCAACCTTCGTCATTTTTTTCACTTGATTCTTTGCCTCCGTTAAGCCCGTCTCCATTTAGAGACTCACCTAGCACTTCAATGTCGGACCAAGTATCCGCTGATGTATCAATGGAGGATAGAGATGGGAATTCTCATTCATTATTGCCGCCTTCTCCTTTTACTCAGGGTAATGCTTTGCGGATTGGTGAGAGTTTGCCCCCACGCAATAAGCATAGAAGATCTAACAGTGACATTCCGTTTGGGTTTTCAACGGTAATGCAATCATCATCGCCGCTTATTTCCCCAAGGCTTGCTGGTGGGTTGGACAGGGCGATCTCTGGGAGGGAGTATTCTGGGGCGGCTAAGCCAGCTCAGTTAGTTAAAAAGGAATCTAGCTGGGAGAGAGGTGGTGAAAGCAACGGTGAAGGGATGGGTGAGAGGAAATCTGAAGGGGAAGTTGTGGATGATTTGTTTTCTGCATACATGAATTTGGATAACATTGATGTGTTGAATTCCTCAGGGACAGATGACAAGAATGGTAATGAGAATCGCGAGGATTTGGACAGTAGAGCTAGTGGGACAAAGACCAATGGAGGTGATAGCAGTGACAATGAAGCTGAAAGCAGTGTCAACGAAAGTGGGAACAGTTTGCAGAGAGCAGGAATGAACTCTTCAACTGAAAAGAAGGAAGGGATTAAAAGGGCTGCTGGGGGAGATGTTGCTCTTACGACCAGACATTATAGAAGTGTTTCTATGGATAGTTTCATGGGAAAGTTGAACTTTGGTGATGAATCACCCAAATTGCCGCCTTCACCAGGTCCTTGTCCCGGACAACTCTCACCTAGCAATTCAATTGATGCCAACTCTCCTGCCTTCAGCTTGGAGTTTGGGAATGGTGAGTTTAGTGGCGCAGAGCTGAAAAAGATCATGGCTAATGAAAAACTTGCAGAGATTGCATTAGCTGATCCAAAACGTGCAAAGAGGTATTATTATTCTTCTATTTGATTGCTCTAGTAGTACCATCCGTTATAATTGCAACATCACCTTGTGTATATCCTTACTTTAATTGCTGGTACATTCTAGGATTTTGGCAAATCGCCAGTCAGCTGCTCGATCCAAAGAGCGGAAGATGCGTTATATTTCTGAGTTGGAGCACAAGGTTCAAACACTGCAGACAGAAGCTACCACATTGTCTGCCCAGCTTACACTTTTACAGGTAAAGCACTTGTCCTGCTGAGAGATTTTGCCCTACCACTACCTTTCTGTTTTTCAAAATTCCTCTGATTTTTCTTCCTTATAATTCTACCAGAGAGATTCTGCTGGACTCACAAACCAGAATAACGAATTGAAGTTTCGTCTTCAAGCCATGGAGCAACAGGCACAACTTCGAGATGGTATTGTTTTAATTAAAGTATTTGTGTTGCATTTAAAATAACATTCACTCCTTTATATGTTTTGACTTGTATGAGGAAATTATTGTTCGACTTTTATGTAAGCTGCTTTATGTTCTCTCGTTTTCTTTGCATTGTATGTTTTTCAAATTATGGTAGCAAACACAGCCACCTGTCCCACTCCTTGAACACTTCTTCTTAGTGCATATTTGAGACTACCTTGTTTGATGATAAAGATCGAATAACATTTCTTAATTTAATTGTCACATGCTTCTTCCCTATATGCTGTGCTGTGACTGTAGGAAGCCAAAGTGGCTGTTTTGTGCCTCCTAGTCTTTTTTCTGGTAGAGTTGTGGGTACAATTTTTGGGAATTATGCATCAACCCTTGGTTAATCTACATCTCCAGTTTCCATCTTCATTTATGTATTTTTCTTGATGTTTTCTTGTTAAATCTGAACTGTCAGGTGCCCATCTTATGCTCGTCTTCTCTTTAATTAAATGGACATACCTCAAGTGTGAATTACTTTATTAATGTTGTGCACTAAAAGCGAATGTTTAAATAACTGTACGTCCGTACCATTTCTATTTGATGTGTGATTTGTCCTACTTTGGGTTGGGTTACAGACAGATACTATTATTCGCTTCAGAGGTCCATAGAACAGTGGATTTAACCTCATGCTCTTACTTTAAGCTGCTGGGTTAGAAAATGGAAGCACCTGAGACATTACTCTAATTCTAGGAAAACTTGGGTTGTTTTACCATAACATTACTTAAAGTTGTTTGCTAATGCTTGAACATGGTACTATAACCTCATGGTATTGCACTTGCTTAAATGCCACGTGATGTTAGAATGGCTGGAAAACAAAACTCTCAAAGCATCCTACATTGACCTTATTAACCACTTACAATGATATATTAATAGTTCTTCTCTCATGTAGGTGTCTGCATGAAAATTTCGTGCGGGCGCACAAGAAAGTATTCGTACTTTTTCGTGTGTCCGCACCGAATTTTTGTGCGGACATCCTCATCTAAGAAAATTTCTATATATATTAATAATGCATGCTGTGCTTGACAGTCTTTGCATGCAAGGTTCTTATTTAATTGATAGACATATAATCGGTGGATTTTCATGACTTACAAATCAATAATGGACTTTCTGTTTTCTATTAACTAGATGTGGATTGTCACAAAATCATTGTTTTCAGTTAACTGTAATTTGCTTGTTTTGGTCAAGTTTTTGTTGGCTTGCTCTATGCTGTCTTGTACATGGTAAACGACTGAGCTTGCTGAACTTGTCGTGGAAGATGTGCAAATGCTTCATTGGTTATTCCATTTAGCTCCTATTCAAATATTCTAGATTATGCAGTATGTATGTGCATATGATCTTAGTAGTCCTCATAGTGTTTTGTATCCTCCTCCAGATTTTGTGGGCTGATTCTTGGGGCAGGGCATTAGGGTGTTGCGGTTGTTTTTACTGCTTTTTCAATGATGGGATCTCCCAATTCTTGGGAGGATTCCGATGATTGTATGGTTAAATGAACATTTGAGAGTTTTTCTACCTTATCTCAGGCACAGTGGATAGACAATGATGTTCTTTTTGGTTTTCCTTGGATAGCTTGTACCTTTTCTTGTAAACATTTTCAGTTTTCTAACTTTTCACGTAGATCCTACTTCCTACTCTCTAATTCTGAACATGTGGTATGTATCTGCACGTAATCTCAGTAGTTCCTAGTATGTGTACTTAATTTTGATAATTTGTTTTTAATATAGCAGTAATTAGCCATGTGCATTATTTCTCTCACTGCCTTAAAAATGATTTTAAGAATAGTTGTTTATAAGTGTTCAATTTGGCAGCTTTAAATGAAGCACTAACTGCGGAAG